>BRDA01011198.1:73524-86024 GCA_036984385.1 Crenuchus spilurus | reverse complement strand
ACAGTGCATTTCCTCTACTGCCCATCTATTCTATAATGTCCAAATGAGACAGGTGCACGTCATCGTTAAGACTAATAATTGCAGGCTTGGAGAAGCCCAAGGAGCAAATCAGTGCTGAGCGGATGGACAAATGGGCAGGTAGAAATGGCGGAAGAGGGTTGTTCTGGGATAATTCTGCCCTCCTGTGCTATTATGGCAGGCGTCCACCTCCTACACAGCTTTGCAATTAGCTTGTCAAACCTGACCTGTTCTGCAAAACTCGCTGGTTTCTCTCATCTTCCACTTCTTCTTCTTCTTATTCATTCCCCATCTCGCCTTCTCTTTCTCTTTCTTCGCCAAGACGCACTTAAGAGGCAGCTGGGGGAATGTTCCAGAAGGATGGGGTGGCATGCATGACAGGGCCTCTGCCTCTTCCATTTTTAATCCACAGCTCAAGCGCACACTGGTGAGGGAGCCATCAAGACAGGAACAATTTCTACTGGAACCATCATGAAACAGTGTCACGGTCCAATTAAACCAACTAGGTGAACTCAATGGCTCAAACCACATCCAAGTATTATTATGATTAGGATCTAGTAACCGATACATTGCAAATAATTAATTGAGTAATTGAAGCATTACTCTTTCTGCCATTTTCGGTTCGTCACCATCTCCACACTGCTACACTTATGAAATGGCACCAAAACAGAATGGTTAAACATCCCGTTTCCCTGCGTGCTCTTGAAGTGAATCCTTTTGTTTTGATGGATACTACAATTACAGATCTCACAACCCCTGCTAGCCTCTTCTTACACAAGTCCTGATAGGTCAATAGGCTTTCCAGAGCACTTCCCATAATGATGCAAGAAGCAGTGTGTAGCTTTGCCGGCGTATTTAATTAGCCTACTTAAGGCGCTTTCTCGACTCTGTGCCGTGAACGCAGGCCGCTGGCGGCACAGCTGCACAGATTAAGATTCAAACTGATCTTCACACTGGGTTCAGTATGCTAATGGCCAGCTTGCCTGGGTGATGAAGGCAACCCGGGGAGAAGAGGAGAAGAGGTTCACAGTCCATGGAGGAAGACTTACACACATGTAGTATATACACACTCATTCCCTAATAAAGGAGACTGAGGCACAATCTCCAGTGAGGAGCCTATGCTGAGCAGGCTGAATGCCACTAACGCCATGTCTGCCTGCCACTGATAACCACTCACTAAGATGCAGACGGTGACATTTGAAATCTGATGGACATGATAACTGTTAATTACTAGCCATTGTCTTTTGAGCCATGCGGTGGTTACAGCTGCAGCTAAGGGCCAAAGCCCTCCTGAAACAACACGCTCCACAATGATGATGACTACCAAAGTAGTGAATTTCAAACAGCCACTCCTTGCCTCTTCAGCTCACTCCAGCCTGTATTTTCAATTCAATTAGACAAAAAAGCTTCACTCTGGCATAAATGAATACATTTCATTAATTGAGCCGCAACAAAGTCATTTTACGCAAACTCTTTTTTTTCCTTTATCTCTACCTCTCCCTCTTTTTTTGCTGATGTTGTAGGTGTAGGCCAGGGCAGAGAGCACAGATGCTGATGCTCCTAGCAGTCGTCTTTCTGTCTGCTTGCCTCCATGTTTGGATCCCACCCAGGGCCGGGTGTTATGCTGATAATTGGCCTGTCCTGTAAATTCTGAGATTCTCACTCGGATGAACTGCTACCTCCACACTTGCTGTCGGAGAGAAGGGGTTGAGCTGGAGAGCGGAGGGCGGAGGGGGGAAAAAAGGAGGGTACTGGCTGTTATGTTATCACCCTCAGGAGAGCGAGCAAAACCTCAATTAGCTTTCCGCCAGCGCGGCAAGAAAGTTCTTTCGCCGGCAAGATGGTGCAAATGATATTTTGAGAGGGTGTGAATGGGGTGCATCCAGGCAGTTTTGAAGGGTACTTTTTCCTTTTCTTTTTTCTTATTCATTATCTTAACCTTAAAATCAGGAGCCGTACCAAAAAAAAAACATCCAGAAATAGATGCCGGAATCATATAGAGACTTTAGAATGGACCTTCAGTTACTGTAATATGCTACATCAGCCTAAGCCAAGAATTGGCAAATAGTGTATTGTCATAATAGTGGAACTGCAATGAGAAGTGGATGGCACAGACATCGGGCATGGTGAATGGAAGAGATGTGTGTGAGCGCGTGTGTGTGTGGGAGACAGCGGCTGGAGCAGTCCAGACTGAGCTGGGTTGCGCTGTTTATATTTAGCGTGAGCAGACGAGGGTGAATTCCAGCCTGTCTCTGTGGCTGGCCAGAGCGTTGGCACTTTTTTGTGTGTGTGAAGGGAAAGAGAGAGAGACAAGAAACAGACAGAAGGGGAGAGAGAGAGAGAGAGAGAGAGAGAGAGAGAGAGAGACACAGAGAGAAGGACACTGTGTGTCCTGCTGACCCTCCCAGCTAATGAGAGGGTGCTGCGGTGCAGTGGCTGCTCCTAATTACTAGCAACCAGCTGCAACCACAGGGAGCACAAGGGGCCCCCTCTGGGCCCCGGCTCAAGCCCTCCAGTGAGAGACAGAGACAGAGACAGAGAGACAGACAGAGACAGACAGACAGAGACAGACAGACAGAGACAGAGAGACAGACAGACAGAGACAGAGAGACAGACAGAGACAGAGACAGAGAGACAGACAGAGACAGAGAGACAGACAGAGACAGAGACAGAGAGACAGACAGAGACAGAGAGACAGACAGAGACAGAGAGACAGACAGACAGAGAGACAGACAGACAGAGAGACAGACAGACAGAGAGACAGACAGACAGAGAGACAGAGACAGAGAGACAGAGAGACAGAGACACAGAGAGACAGAGACAGAGCGAGAGACAGAGCGAGAGACAGACGGAGCGAGAGAGAGACAGAGACAGACAGACAGACAGAAAGAGACAGACAGACAGACAGACAGACAGAGAGAGAGAGAAGCCACAGTCAGTCCTCGTCACCTCCCTCACCCCCAGCTAGTTTCTGCACCCACACACTGCCTGGCTAACGCTGGCTTCTGCTGCCTCATCAACTTCACCAGCACTGAAATTGTAGGGTGGCGTGTGGGAGCCGCATCTGTAAATATGACTGCAAACGTGTCCTGGGTCCCTTTTTTTAACAACCAGGACTTTGCATGTGTGTGTCTGTCTGGTGTGAGGGCAGCTATGGGTTGGTGCAGATGCTGGTGCAGCACTTTAAGCCAATGTGCACATGACCCTTAACGAACCAATAATCAAACGACCTCTGTGACCTGTCAATTCTGGCTCAGAGTATATATCGAACCTAGTGGATGGTAAATGAATTGTTGTGCCTCTTGCAATAATGTAACAGATGTTTGTGAAGCAGATGTTTAATTAATAACACTTTTACATCCCCACTTCCTTTACTATCAGTGTGTTGCATTAACAATTATAGATGAGTTTGTAGGTAAATGTCTATTATTCCCTTTATTATTCAGCAAGCAAGGACAACTGTGATCTGCTCCAGTAATGGAGTTTCAGCCATATTAATGTGTTATGAAAGAGTCATCTGCTTCACTTAAAGGCACAGAGTCAAATTATGCTCCTGAGATCAAGGCTAAAGGTGTAGCAGCGTTTGCTAATTGAGCTGTTAAACTTGCTGATCTTGGCATCCACCTGAATCACTTTCAGCTACAGCGTAGCTGTAGATGTGTTTAAATTCGGTGTAGATGCATTTAAAATGTATTATTCAGAAACATCTCAATTATTCAGTAAGCACTACTAAACTAATTTATAATTAGGAGAGAGTGCTGGTGAAGTGTGGACCTACATTACTAGAATTGTTATTGATCACGTGCAGCAAGGCCATCAGAGAGCAGAACAAAACACTGTGGACTCACCTGCCGGTTCCTCTCATCCATGATCCGCGTGATCTGGATCTTCTTCCGTCCCATCTTGGCGTCCTCTTCGGTCTCTCTGACACCACGAGAATATCAGAAAAACACCTGTGCTTGTCTTCCTCCACTCCACTAGCACATTGTACACCGCCTTCCTCTTCGCTCTTCTTCCTCTCTCACTCTCCTGTACTCTCTCTCTTTCTGCCTCTTCCTCGGCCTTTCTCCTGACGTGTCCGCACTGCTATCTGCAGGGAGAGACAGATAGAGACGAGGAGAGAGAAAGAGAGAGCACAGGAGTTAGTGACATTCGAACTCATAGGAAGTGCTGCGAGGCAGATGAAAGGATGCAAGTGCTCTGTGCTCTATTGGCTGCCACTCAGAGAGAGGATATGAGAGGAAGGCCTGTGATGATTTCTTATCTCCCCACCTGCACCTCAGAGAACAGCTGGGGCTCAACCCACTACCGCTGTTAAACAGCACAACACAACACACAGTGATGAGCAGCGTGCTCTTACATACTGCAAGAAGCCCTTTACTCGTGCAGTTCCCATCAAGCAAGGCAAGGTCAGTCTCAGAATGCAGCCTGTTCAAATCAAACACGCGACTGTAACAAACGGTGTAAAAAACTTTTCAGAATACTGAAGGGAACCAGATTTGCTTCTGAGCCGTTTTGGACTCCTTACGTTGGTTCACTCACAATGAAATGATCAAGCAGGAGTGTTCACATGTAAATAAATATAAACATACACTACTGATCAATCGTGTGGGATCTTCCATTAAACAGAACATTTCAGGAGATGTTTTTCTAGCCTTTTTGAGACCTGAACAAAAATCCACAAAGGCTGCAGCTCCAGACACTCAATCTTCTCTGATAGAAGGGTGAGGTCACTACGAGGTCACTAATAGTTCCGTTTGGTGTCTTGTTGACTGTGAACTTAGGCTTTAGCACAACAGTTTACTGAAAGTTTAGCACATATTTTGCTATAAGGTGTCATGATACAAAGGAATATTGTTGATAAGTTGAATAAGATAACGAGGCACATTCTAAAATACTTGCACACCAGCAGTTTTTTTTACATTTTTGCCAATTTTCTCTCTTTGTGGTAGTCGCCAATTAACCCAACCCATTAGGACTCTCCCTATCACTTTGTACTGTCCCTGACTCTACACAGTAAATCTGCCAGTGTTAAGTCAACACTATTAGAGTTAAATTAACACTGAGAGTGTTACATTTTGACACCCTCAGTGTTAATTTAACTCTAATAGTGTTGATTTATCACTGGCAGATATACTGTGTAAGAGGGTGAAGACATGCACACACCACCTCTGTTGCGTGTGATACAGCCACCGCCTCTTTTCAAACTACTGCTGATACACCGTCACTGGGGAACCAACGCGCTCGGAGAGAATTGCAGGGCCTCTAGTTTCGAATGGACCAATCAGTAGACGCCCGAGCCAGCAGACATTGCAATGTGCGAGTGATGGGGAGAGAGAGAGCGCCATCTACCCGCCCAGAGAGAGCACCGCCAATTTTCCTCTCTGTGGGCTCCGGCTGTTGATGGCCGGGATTCAAACTCGCGATTCTCTGGTCATAGTGTCAGCGTCTTAGCCCGCTGAGCCACTCAGGGCCCACATGTCCAGTTCTAGTGATTAATTGTGCTCACTGAGGTTGTTTATTGACAAATATGTCTTGATACAGTTTACAGAGTGTTTATGAGGTTGTTTGTGGACAAATATCCTATTTTAGTGTACCTGTGATAATCCTACAACCCATCATGCCTTGTGCAAAATGTCTGCCAGACAGTGAACAGCTGTATTAACACCTATAAGCTCACGATTAGTAACTTGTGTGAGACACTAAAACGTGATAGAGAAAGCAGTGACACTGTTCTGCCTCACTGGTTTGCCATTGAAAATCAACTATCTGGAGGAGCAGCATGTGTGGACTGTATCAGTCCTGAAATGACTAGAAATCACAACTTTCTTGGTACGAAACGTTTGAAAATACTGAGCTTTTGAGCGGTAGTGCATGTGAGTTATGACTGTGACATTCAGACATCGAGTACTGTGGCCAGGTTACTTACATGTGTAAAACACTTCAAAACCATTCTGTGAAAAAGTAAATTTTCAATACAAAAGGTTAGTAATAGAGAGAAACGCCCACTGTTCAGTGGTATTCTGTTCCTCTGCCTCTATGAATGGGCAAATGGGCAAAAAAACCCACAAGCTACACACACAAAGGCCCTCACTACTTCAGGGGCTGACATTTGATTGAGTGGGAAGTGAGATGTTATAATCAATATGACACCAGAAAGCAGATCAGATTGTCTGTCTGGTTTCACAATGCGTATTACCCCAAGTGTCTGCCTTCAGTTTTCTCATGGCATGTTTGGATGTGGTTTTCTTTACTCCGTTCCCTTCATCAGGTCCCTGTTTGTCTCTCACTGTCGTGCAATAGGAGACAAACAAACGCACACACATACACGCGTGCCTCCAGAGACGGCCTCATTCTCCCTCTCCGTAACCCTGGCTGCTGCCAGCCTCTTGCGCTTAAGATGATTAAGAGTGCACCCAGTCTCAAGCTGACACGAGCCTTAAATCCTCTGGGCCTGGGGATGAGGCAATAGGCGGTGGAAGCCAAGCCGGGGCCCCTTTCGCTTTTGCCCCGGGGAGCGCTCCGTCTGCCCCCTCGCTCCAGCCCAACCTGCTCACAAAGAGGCGAGCCACATCTCTGTCCCAAACCTCCACAGAGGCATTCATCATCCCCCCAATCCAGGCACGGGGAAGAGGACAGACGAGCGAGCCCAAATAGAAAATGCCTATGTAAACACATCTCTCATCAGAGAGAGCCACTGCTGAACTCTCTCCTCCAGAGATTGAGAAGCAGCAAGAAAAAGCATCATTCCCTTCCCTCCTGCTCTTTTTTTTGTGGCCATACAGCAACAGAATGTGATGACCAGGAGGTTTGGGAAGGCGGCAGCGGGTGCCCAGGGCCAGTAATTAGCGGGTTAAAAGAGAACGGGGGTGTTTAGGTGTTTCCAGCGCCGCAGAAAAGTTTTCACGCGAGGTCACGTCCCCGGCAGCTGGAGGTAGGAAACTCTGGCCAAACTGGATAAGAAAATTTCCCTACAGTCAATCAGAATGAGAGGCTGTGAGCGGGACACTATTCTTTACCAGTGCAGCGTGTCCCTCGACCAGCATGTGCAGGGGTGTTGTGGCTGAATGCCTTGCATGCAATACTTAAACAAGATCTACAAATACTTTCCTGGTTGGAGTTCAGAGATGGGGTGTAAGAAAATCAGAATGTAACCTAAAACACAAATACGTTTGTATCTTTAATCAAGTTCAGGTTTTTCTACTGTCATTCTTCAACATACCTAGAATACGCTGGAATTAAATGTTTTTCAGGCCCAATAGCACAATAAGGACAACAGGTCAAATTTACAGAACAACAGGGGCAATAAATGACAGTATTATATGAGCATATCCACAGTACCGGGAATTAATTCTTATAGTTTCCATGTAACTTACACAACTTATTATAAATTCTGTTTAGTGGATATAATTGATGGTATAATTTGCATTAAATGAACACATTTGATGATCTTCTGTCAGGTTAGAAGGCTTTTTGTTTTCTAAATCATTGTACATATTTGTTGTTGAATTGGGTAACTTTTTAGATTGGGCATAGACCTCATTCCTGACGGTCCAACCTACAATATTTGATCTGTGCCTGTTAAATGCAAACCGTAACTTACACAAAGTAGACTTGTGTCATACAGGTTTGTGCCATAATGATAAAACTGTAATGTTTTTAATAAACCAGCAACTTTATGCACAATGGAAACCATGTAACTAACAGAATCTAAAGACTTGATTCTTGACCAATTTTCGGAAAAAAAAACTGTAAAACAGTAGGAGAGGTCTGATTTCAGAGTGTCTAATTTAGCTTACTTGGACATGTTTGCACATTTTGTGACATGTTTAATTTAGAAGTTCCATGTCCCTGAACTGTTTCCCAGTACCTTGGATGTGCTCATATACAAGTATACAGCATCATGGTAGTTACTACATTGTACTAGTAACACTCATGATATATACAAATGGCACAACACTCATATCTGCCCAAAAAGAATGGAAAACAGTACAGTTCCACCAAGCTGGCTGATATATCCACAAAATGAACATGTTAAAAGCACATTTGCAGGATGCTGTGCTGCAATAAAGTTGCAATAAAATGTGCTTTCAGATTATCATTGGAACAAACCACCATGAGATGGCTCTACAAGCAAAGACAATTTGAATACATCTTCCCATTATTCTGTTAATACTGAGAGATTGGTATGTTTCTGCTGCCACAAAATGCCATGTGGTCTATGGCTGGTTTGGATACCCACCACATGCTTAGGTTACTGTGCTTCACAAGCAGACGCTCAGTGAACAGAAAAATGAATGCTTCAGAGTCATTTCTCTAGATCATCACGTGTTAGATGGAACATGTGCTATTAGTCTCAGAATACTTGAATGTAAAGTCCACAATCAATACATTTTTGACATACCAATGGCATGTACTATACGTCCAGATCTGCCCTTGGTAAAGACAAGCTTAGGAAAAATGTCTTTGATATTTATCAAAAGGATCATACACTGAAAATGTGAGACACATATAACTTTTCAATGATACAGAAGCATTCAAAGAGCAGAAAATTCCAGTCATTTTGGAGGTCACTGTATGAAAACTGAAGCCTGGGAAAAATGACCCAGTTTGGTGATTTTTGTCTGACCTTACAGAGGCTAGACAATGCATATCCTCCTGACACGTTCTAATCATAAAAGAGCTGCAGGACAACAGACAAATAAACATTTCAGTTAGATTTAATCCCCCCCTCCTTTTCAGTCGTAGTCAAACTGTAATGAAAACATCTGGATTAAATATATTGTGTAAGAGCTCTTTGAATGGAAATGTTAGTGTGGTTGGAGGATTCTGTGTGTCTGTGTTTGTGTATATTGATGGTGTTCTGCTTATCCAAACACAGTGCAGCTAAATTACATTGTGGCTTCCAGTTTGTAGCTCTAAACTGTATTTGAGAGCTGCCACAGCCCTTTTTGCCAGGGGGAGGGGCACATAATGTGTCATGTTATGATATTCCTGTGAGGTCAGAGGCACAAGCAGACAACTTTTAAGAGATCAAATGTACAGCCAAATCTAAATCTAATTTTCACCCCGTGCTCAAGCCAAAATGAGTTGGGTATCTGATGTTTTTCAGTACAAGCTTTGTTTGTTAGTTGTCTACTGGAGTTTTGAGGCTAATGATATTATAAAGTAATAAAAACCTTCTTTAAAGATATGTTTGTCAAACTTTTGCTTCTTTCATTTAGAAATGGAGCAGTAAGGATAACACTGCCAACAAATATTAAAAGATAAGATCATCCTTTATTAGTCTCACTGTGGGGAAATTCTATACTCAATGGCTGCCTAAATAGCCTAGACGTTTCCACAAAACATCACAAAAACGTCTCTCAACCTGCTCAAACTGCATCCAGATCTTAACCCTCTGGAGTCTGACGGTATTTCAGACACTCTGATGTAATCGGACATGCCCTGACTTTTTTACAAATTACACCCATCTAAAACATTTTCTTTTCCAAACTGTTACACAGACTTTTGTTCAGCACAAAACAACAACAGCGTCAACACAGTAAGAGTGTCAAATCTATATGTTGATTAAATCTGTTCTAAACCTCTTTTCAGATATGATATTTTGAGCTCAGAACTAAATAAACAGAGGTGTTGCCTAGACACTGGTCCTTACAGCTTTTAGAAATTGTTTGTAGTTTTATTTTTAAAGCTTAACAAATGTGAGTTGACAGAGTCTTTTACTGAGTCACTAACACTACATTAAATATTTATGAGATAGGTGTGAAACACTCAAGTCTATTGTTCAGGTTCACCTAAGGTGAGAGGTCTTTGTTTGTCAGCATACCACAGATTAATGGCAGCTGGAACACACCAATGGAATATCCAAAATTATCATACGTCATATACCAAGTCATTATCATATCATTATCATATACCATGTCATTATCATATCATTATCATATACCATGCCATTATCATATGAATGACGGAGCACATCTTTTGTTGAGAAAATATGCACAGCTGTCCGAGTCGCTCTCGCAGACATGTTTCTGCTTATTTAAGCTCCTCTCACAATAATCTAAAAATATATTTAGATTCAGCTACATATATTAGAAAAGTAGACCATTTAAGGTTTCTGGGGTATATGTTTCATTTTGTTTTTATATAAGTATTTTTACAGAATTTCATTAATATACCTCCACTGTGAAAACTGACTCCAGAGGGTTAAATAAAGGTCCCACATACTAGTCAATGTGGTTTTGAGCAGAGGATGACTTACTATTTAGTATCTAGTTATAGACTAATATTGCCACTGCAATTTACAGTAAATTGTGATTATTATCTAAAACTAAGGTTCAGGCCTAGTTTTTTTGCTTTCCTGGCTTGAGGCTTTACCCCTTAATGTAGTGTGCCAGACTGTCAATAACTTGTGGTTGTGGTGTAGCAACACATGGTGGTTTGGTTGCCCTGGATTGGTCAAACTTATCTACAGGAAGTTCACAAGTTCTGTCTTAGGTTACATTTCCCCACTTAAAACTTAAGACATTTTTAATAATGTAGGCTACAATTTCTCTTTTTAAAAACTGCAGCTCTTTATTTTCCATTTTCAGCTATTGAAAATGACACACTCTGAAATTGTAATTTTGATATAGAAATTATAAATTTTTCAGCCTTATGACCAAGATTTAAAGAACAGCAAAAACCTCATTGCTACTAGTAGCTACTTCAGACAGCAGCAGGGCTGGTAGAAGACTGATTTTGGATCAGATTCCTCAATATTCCTGATCAAGATTATTACTCTGAATATCAACTCTGAGTGACTTACAGCTTTCAGCTACATGGGTTTTTGCTATTTTTGAAAGCTCACAGTAAGTCATACAGTCTTAAAACACACTGAGTAGTCTCACCTTTTTCTAAGATCTGGATGTGAACCGAGTAGGCTGAGAGACGTTTTGGTGAAGCATTTTGAAAGTTGAAAGCAACGTTAACCTTCCATTCCAAACATGTCTCGGCTGACTGACTACATCTGAGGTAAATGATAAATTGTGTGAATATATTTGAGTAAACCTTTCCATTAATGTCCAGTTCTATAGACATGCCTATGTGGTATTGAATGCTACATCACATACTGTAACATATAAAAAGGGGAAAAGTATAGCTAAGACACTGAGACTCCTTTATGATATAGGCAGTAGATATGTCCACATACTTTGTTCCTTTTATATACATAATAGTATGTCAGGCAGTGTATGGCCAGGGCAGAGAGTAGCATTCAGCCTAATAGGCCTGAATGGAACTCAAGCGCTTGTGTGTTCTTCTTTATGTCTCTGAGCTTTGCCTCCGGATGATGGGAGCACCTTGGTGGTGAGCTTGGATCAGGCAGGGGATGCGGAGGAGGAAGGCTGCCATTTGGCCCCGCACTCACACCGCCTGCTTTCACTCAGGTTGTCTAAGAGCTTCTGCTCCAGAGAATGGACCGTGCAGCATTTTAAAGGAGGGCAGATGGAAGCAGCACCTCGCCAGTGTCTCACGGCACCTTCTGTCTCGCTCCGCTGTTCAGCACAATTCACTGGAGCTCTACCACATACACCCACTTCCCATAAAACCTCATAGTCAAGGGCATTCACTGGCAATAGGCTCCACAAATAACAAGTCTTTCTAAAATCAATACATTTTCGACTATTATTCAGTTAATGCCTTCTTCAGTTTCTTCTCACTCTACTCCTGTCAAGGCCCCAGAACCATTCAAATTTGCACCTTTAACAGTGCATCAACAGAAGCCATGTCACCCACTACACTCTCTGTAGTGTGCAGCAACCTGTCAGAACGATGTTATACATCATTTGGACTAGGGATGCAATAACAAATTATTATAAAATGAGAAAAAAAAAAAAAAAAACGTGTTTGGCTGAAAAAGTGAAAAGACAGAATAATTTATATTGAACAATGATGTTTTAATGACAATGTTACCTTTTTGGACATTCAGAATTGTGCTTTTCCTCACCAAAATACAGATTCATCAGTACAGTGACAGTTTGGTGGTGAAATGGAAGAAGACAGGAAACTACAATCACAACCTTTACTAAACTGCACTTATTATGATGAAGCCAGACTATGTTAGATGATGTTAGCTCACTGTCCACTCTATTAGACACAACTGTCTTGTTGGTTCACTTTGCAGATGTAAGGTCAGAAACCATAGTGCAACTATTGTTGCACAGTTTGCTTTGGTGCTTTAGTCCTTCACTGGTGGTCATGGGATGTTATTGACTGGATAGTTTTGGTCGGTGCACTATTTTCACTTCAGCAGTGACACTGAGGTGTTTAAAAACATCTAGTAGAGTGTACAGTGAGCTAACATAGTGATTTAAACCTCCAGCATCTCACACCTTCAAAACACACACTAAGACACCACCACATCAGTGTCACTGTAGTAATGAGAGTGCACCTATATGGTCAGTGGAGCTGATAGAGATATATATATATAGATATATATA
>BRDA01011198.1:58522-69302 GCA_036984385.1 Crenuchus spilurus | reverse complement strand
AAAACACACACTAGTGAAAACACTAGACTGTGAGAACATGTGCCCAAAGCGGTGGGCAGCCCCATCAACGGCACCCAGGGAGCAGTTGAGGGTTAGATGCCTTGCTCAAGGGCACTTCAGACATGACCCCCCCAGGTATCAAACCGGTAACATTCTGTTCACAACATCAGATCAAATTAGATCAAAAGACCAAACAAGAAACAAAGCCAGAGATACAACGAGAACGTCCGAATGAATGACGAACGTGTGGGTGGATGCTTTGTTTTCGCAATATTATTAGCGAGTCACATGGGCACACCAATGAAAACAGGGTGGATGAACAATAACTGGGACAAAATTTTCCTGAAAAAAGTCAACAATAACCAAATTGTATGATAACCAGGGCAAACAATAACTGAGCTTCAACTGTAATTAGAAAACTTAAAAGGTCATTAACTGTATATTCATATTACAGGTCAATTTATATAATATTATATATAATTATATAATATATTTATGTAATTTGAGATTATACTTTTTCATGAGCTATAAGCCACACTGATCAACAGCAAAAAGAGGCATCAAATGTCACTTTACATGTAATAAATATACGACATCATTTTGAATTAAATTATGAACAACTAATTTTTCACATATTTTTTGAGACGCAGTTGTATGTTGAAGAGGAAGGGCAGCAAAGCTATTGGATTTTTGTATTTTATAACAGTAAACACCCAAAGATTTTTCTTGTGACTTCCATTTTCATGTACGATATCTGAACTATATAAGGAGGAATTTCCATGGAGGGCTTGAAGGAACCATTATTACTATATCCAACACAATCATATCAGGGGACAACAACCCAGCAGCATTTCATACAGGTATAACCCCTACTCCTAACTCTCCCTCACACACACACACACACACACACACACACACACACACACACACACACACCTGTGAGTGACTGTGAGAAATGCCACAAAGTTTCCTGTCTCGAAAGCGTGGGGGGGGAATTCAAGGGTTTTCAAAATGAGTCGGAGTTTCTCAAAACGAAATATCTATTCAGGTATGTTTCCATATTCTCCACTGACTGTATTATACCAGTCAATGTTACATCAGTTTAAGTAGAGCAGTAAAAGGTAAGTGAGAAAGAAGGTCTTTACACTTGCGCGCCTTATAAACAAGTCAACTCCCTTGTTCCTAATGCTGCTTTCGAGTGCTGTGTGTTGTATCTGAGATGCGAGGATAAGAGCTTCAATATAAATGTAAATCACAGACCTTGTGTGTGTTGTGTGTGTTCAAGTGTCTATGCGTATGTGAAAAACAGTGTGTCAGGCCTTGTGTTAGTGGACTATACCTCTCTCACTCTCTCTCTCTCTCTCTCCTTTCTCCTGGGGGACATGGCTCTAGTAGAGTGGGTGGACTCATGCTGGGGTCAGGCCTTTCACACTCAATAAAACACACTCTACTCACACTGTAATTACTCCCCCTCCCATCACCATCACCACTCACACAACATACAGCACAACCCCTCATGTGGCTTCCAAAACCTTTACACACAACCCCAGCACCTCACTGTAGTACAAACCTATCATTTTGCACAGGGCTGCCCTAATCCCTTAACTCCATTAAAAGTCCCTTTCCCCAGCTGACTTTAGTGCGCCGTATAAAAAGGGCTGGACATGGAAAAATACAGGAGTTTTAACATAATAACTCTTTTCATTGGGCTGGTTCAACAAACTAACACTTCAGAGCTTGAAATAAGTTGTTTCCTTTTGGTGTGAGGGATGGTCCAAAAGATCATTCTGATATTGGCTTCTAAATATGTTATATTAGCATATCACCACTATCAACCTTATAACAATTTCTTTCTTTTTTTATTGAAAATTCCTGAAGCCCTTTATACTGTGTGAACCTTTCATGATGAAAGAACAAATAACAAATGCTCCAAACCACATACATTGAAGCTAAGAATGAACGGAAGCATGAAACGCTCTAAAATCTCAGTTTAGATTAAACTTTGCACTGTGATTGCACACAATGGAATTTTACCTCCGCATTTAACCCATCAGTACAGTGAAACACACTAGTGAACATACTAGGCAGTGAAAACATGTGCCTAAAGCGGTGGGCAGCCCTATTCACGGTGACCAGTGAGCAGTTGGGGTTTAGGTGCCTTACTCAAGAGCACTTCAGTCATGACCTGCCCCGGGATCAAACCGACAACCTTTCAGATACAAAACCAGATCACTAATCACCAGGCCACAGCTGCCCTGATACAGCAGATATACTGGAAGAAAAGAACATTGTCAGGGGCTTCATTGTTGGGCAAACTTGAGGGCCACTGAGGAGCCTAAACTAAAAATTTTCATATAAAAATTAATGTCATGACTAAAGTAACATTGGCAAAATAAATATTTCTACACTGAATTTTTGATCACAAAAAATATTGGGGGTCTGTGCCTGCCTGTGTGTCCTTCTAGGTAGTGAACTAATATAAATTATACTAACAACTGTGTATAGAGAAGTCTACAAAGGAAATCTGGCCATAAATAAATGGTACTTGACTGTATTAAATATTACTAAATGACAGTTTTGGATATGGCCCATCAGACTGTTCAGCTACAAGCTTAATTCATATGTAGACTTTCATTACATACGACACAAGACTTTATTAAGTAAGCTTCTTACAGGCTTTATAAACTCTTCATCCATGTTATCTCAGATGTTGAGCTTTTAAATTGATAAATAAACTATAGTTATTTGTTTATAAATGTCTTATAAAATAATAATTGAGTCCTTTTAACGATTCTTAATACAGTCTTACATATGATAAATGACGTGCTCTTAATGTAAAAGCTACAGGGAGGAGCGCAGGAAGGAGCACAGGAAGGCTACGTGTTTTCAGATATACATGATGTAATTATTTTCCAACATTATCGAGAGATGGGAAGAGAACCCAGAGACTGAATTTAGGTCCCAGAAATCTGCAGAACGTCCCTGGACTTGATATAAAATTGTTGATATAAAAAGCACAACAAGCCCTTTTCTTCCTTTCGTACTTCAAAGGTTGCTCTTCCCTGACAAAGTGAAAGTGAATGAAAGAGGTGAAATAAAAAAAGCCCAAGTGTCCTGCCCAGTCCCTCGTTTCTCCCACTTGAAGGCGGCTGCCAGAACGACGGGCAGGCACAGCCGTGACAGCAGCGCCACTTCCTGTGGGCGGCCCGTCCCGAAGGCCCGTGGGCAGAGCACAGCTCACTCCTACATCCTGCTCTCCACTTCCTGTTTTTCAGCCCCCTACAGATGACCACTAACAGGCAGTCAGACATGAGAGAGAGAGAAGAAAAAGCAAAAAGGCAGCACGCCTATGGGACAAGCATCCGCTCTGATCCTTCCCCTTGTTATCTTTCCTGCCTGTAAAGTCAGAGACTAAACAACAACATCAGCCCATCTCCAGTGGATTCTAGTGCTGTGTTTTGCTGTGTTTACAACCAGTATCATTTTCACGGGCTACCCGCTGCCCTCTCCACACTCTTTCTGCACTTACTTTCTGCTGTTGGACAAAACGAGGGGAAAAAAGGCAGGCTTCTTATTTTGGCCTCAGCTGATAAGTGGCTAAAACATGTCCCGGCTTACATAACTGAGAATCAACTGCGATAACAGCAAGTGATACCAAAGAGGGACTTGTCGAGTCAGTCAACTGACGGGAAAACAACACGGCAGAGAGTGCATGTCTGTGCAAAGCAGGGAAACAAAACAAAACGTTTAAACCACAAAATACCAGGCACAATGTGAAAGTGAAAGAAATGGAAACTGTTCTAAATGGTACAGCTTTGGAGATTAGTGATAAAAGGTCCATAAATCCACAAAACTTTGATTACTCCTGAATGAATCTGCAGTCACAGCAACATGAACAAGCTAAACATTTCACTCACCGAGGTTATACAGCATCACATCAAATCATTACTGTATTGTGAAATATTCTTTCATTTATGTAAACTGACATTTTATATCGTTTACATGTAATGAGAGATTTTTTTTGTTTTATTGTTGAGGAACATTGAATGTTTAGATGATGTAGCCAGAACAAAAATCCTGTACAGTGGCGCCTTGGTTATCAGACAATTCAGTTATCGTGGATTTTTTCGGATGAATTTTTTCCCAGCTATTGCTCATCTGCCTGGGTTTCGTCGGTGTGGCCACATGACTTGCCACTAATTTCATGAAAACAAACATCCACTCGTGTTTGTTGTTCATCCTGACTTTGTTTCTCATTGATAACTGAGAACCCTGAGCGTGTACAAAACAAAGGCTGTCCGCTGGACCACACCAACACTCTCTAAAACAGAGCTTAAACCTGTAAGAGATGTTAAATGCTGACTTATCCATTTCATTAGTCTTTTGTATGTATTTCTCATTGTGTTCTGTATGTAAAACTATAGGTATTCTATATAAAACCTATTTTGTTAATATTTTGGAGTGTCTGGAACAGATTAATTAGATTTACATTATTTCTTATGGGAAATATTCCGTTATCGTTAGTTTCGGTTATCATCAGACACTATAGAACAGATTAATCACAAAACTGAGGTCCTACTGTATCTACAAAATGTTAGAGCTTTAGTAGGAGGAGATTTAGGGCATTTTTCTTTGTGTCTTTATTTCAAAATGTCCACACAATGTTAAAGGCAGCTGTTTTCACCAATATGTCATAAATAGATCAATAAATAAATCAAAAATACAGGACACTGCCAAAACGATACACAGTAAATCAGCCAGTGTTAAATCAACACTATTAGAGTTAAATTAACACTGAGAGTGTTACATTTTGACACCCTCAGTGTTAATTTAACTCTAATAGTGTTGATTTAACACTGGCTGATTTACTGTGTACAAGTCAGCTCTAAAGCATTTAGCAGTGCTAGATGAAGTTCATGTGTGAGAAAGAATGAGGTGAGAACATGGGGAGTAAGCGAGACACAGACAGGGTTAGTGAGAGGGGGAGATGCTGGTGTTCGAGCTTTGTTGCGAGGGTCTTCTGGGCCGCTGTGTACCTGCAGACAAGAGTGGCTGGCTGGGATAAGCATGGCTCTTATCTCCCTCTCCACAGCAGGCCCAAAGCAAAGCCAGCAGTGGTGCTGGTGTTAATGTCTACTGATGTTAATCTAACTGAGGCCTGATCTTACAGGAGTCTCTCTCTCACACACACACACACACACACACACACACACACACACACACACACACACACACAAAGTCTCTCTCACTACACTTTTCTCAGTCTTGCTCCTTGTCTCTCTCTCTCCCCATCTCCCTTCGTTAGCGCTCTCTCTCTCGCTCTCCTCCCTCCACTCCTCGTTCCCTCACCTGTTTCCAAGGCAACTAATGAGATATAATTAATAAGATCTACCAAAGGGGGGAGTGTGTGCAGAAATGAGTGAGAAGGAGGCTTTGAACAGTGAGAGCTCAGCCAGAACGATACAAAACACTACGTCTATCCTTCGCATATAGAGACTTTTGAGCACTAGAACTTCCTTTCATAAACGTAACTGTACACCATGTGTACAAATAACCATCATACACAGTCTACAGAGCATGAGGACTGAGATGCCGTAGAAAAGGGGGCATATGACATACAAATAAAACAAATCTGTTCATCTTGACGTTGTAAATGTGTTGTTTTTAAGCCATTTCATAATTGCCTGCGTGAAAGTATTTAGCTTCCACCATTACTTCATGAGATTTGGAGGGAGACATAAATATTTGCACCATGTTTTACATTCTTGGAAAACTATCACCAGCTTTCTGTTTAACTGGACCAAAGGGGACAGTCCACATGTGTCACCAAACAATCAGACCTCAGGAAGTCTATATTTAAAAACTGGAAACCGAGAGATTTTGCGAAAGAATAATGGTCATGCTTCTTACATACGCAGTACTGCCCACGCTAGCATTGGTCTCCTTTTACACCGATTGTGGAGAGATTTCATGTTTTGCATGGGTGGAGGAGAGGGAAAGGGGAAGGATGTGGCGCGATCCGAAATAGCACAGTTTCATTTCTCCAAAACGGACAGAAATAGGAGCTGACAGCATATCTCCTCACAGGAGGATGTGTCTATTGAGGAGCAAATCTGAGATCTGTCTCGAAGTCACGGTTCCATGTGGCAGTGTTTCTGTCCTTACCTGACACAGAGACAGAGAGGTGTGTCTGAAAGTCAGAGTTTTTCATTGTTTGGAACCCGTTTGCAGCACTGCACCGACGGCTACACCCGGCCTCATGCGCACACATTCCTGAGAATAATCCCATACCAAGCTAAGCCGTACAAACCTAAGGATTTTTCAGATGAAGCGCCATAGAGGATTGACCAGCTTCTGAGTTCTGAGAGGCCCAACCTGGCTTTGTTTCACGCCAGGGCTATCTCTTTAACCATCTCGTTATCAAGCATTCAATCTCTCACACAGGCCTGCCAAGAGTGTCGATCTGTGTATCCTGTTTTGTGGGTAGAAGGTATGCATGTGTATGTGTTCATGTGCGTGTGCACACTTGTATGCATGGATAAACTGCCTTATAATACACTGTCACTATTGTGACAAATATCTGAAATGGCAACTTTATTTAATGTAACCATCTTCAATATTTTTGGATCACTTCTACTGGTTCATTCATCATAAAAATGTTGACAATGTAAAAATTCAGATGCCTTTTAAAAATTTTTAAGAATGTTTTGTTATGCTATCCCCATTCTCAAAAATATTATCGTTTTTAAAGAACAGTTTATATGTAAAGATCGGTGGCAGACAGTGTTTCATTTTGTGTTGTGTTTAAACCCCCAAACACTAGACAACAGTGTCATAATCCATTTTCAGCCATTAGACTCTTCCACTCCAATGGAAGCAATTAGTACTATGACAGGAACTCTAATAAATGCCATTCTCACTGAATTAAAAAAAATATATTTTACTCAGATTCTATTCATTCATTAATTTTATACATTTATTAACTGAATTTATGAATTTTCCTAAAATTAGATTTTTTAAAAGTCACAATACATTGACCTGCAAACAGTATCACAATATATTGAATCACCACCTCTGTATCATATGTATCGTACCACCAGGTTCTTGCCCTACTTATTTTAAAGTGATTTACAATGTTCTGGCATGTTAGTGATGTTAAGTGCGAGTATGTGAGAGAGACAAAGAGGAAGTTAATATTTTGTTTGGTCTCTGAACATTCAGCACTAACCACTAACACTGCTGAGAGGACAAGCAGCAAGTGGTTAATCTCTGCCAGCAAGCACACGCTCTCTCCAGCTCTCCAGTGACTACACTGTAATCCTAAGTCAGATCAATGCTGGTTCAATCACCTATCCTGCACATAGCTAACCTCAACCAGGGAGGAGCCAGTCACAGTGCGAGAGAGAAAGTCACTTATCACCTCCAGAATACCATCACCACATCCAGAACTCCCCAGACATAGATGGTCCCACTGCTCTTCAAAAACCTGATAGCTGATGATCACACAGCATGTAGCAAAACAGTGTAGTGAAGAGATGTTCAGCTGAGAAGGTCTTGTGTAAATGACCCAGAAATGCATAAAAATTAAATGCCAATAGGAATACATTGTTGCTGACTTAACTGAACCTCATATCTCCAAAATGGTAATATCATAGGAGAAGGGGGAATTATACGGAAATATAAGGGGGGAAATAAGGCCCATGCTGTGCTGGAAAAGACTCCAAAATGAATTAGCATTGGTGCAACCCCAAATCAGGAAAAAAAATTAGGACAGAATGGAAAATGCAAAAAATACTGTGTTTCTTGCATTTATTTAGGCTTTTATTTAATTACAGACTATACAAAAAAAAAACAAAAAAAAAAAAGATATTTCACAACTTCTCTCTGAGAACACAGAAACATGTATTGTGGATGGATGAATCAGTAATCCAGATTTTTGGAAGAAATGGATATTGTGTGCACTGGACTTATCTGATGGAAGCATTAATGTAGAGATGTATATTGAGATTTTAGAGCAACATATGCTGCCTTCAAAATGACGGCTTTTTCAGGGTACGCCCATGCATTGTTCAACAAGACCATGCAAAACCACATGCTGCACATTTTACAAAGGCATGGTGGTGGAAGAAGAGGGTGCAGGTCTCTCCAAAAGAGAATGTGAGAAAACATTTTAAATGAAAAATGCATCAACATTACTTTTGCACATCTTAAGATGTGTTTGCAGGAACAATGGGATTAAATAACACCTGAATCTTCACTCTCAATAAAAGTGCCTGCCAAATGCTATAAATGTAAAACATCTTTTAAGTGATAAATGGAAACATTACAAAAGTGGGAAATGTTTTACCGTCCCAATTTTTTTTAACTGCTGGCCTGAAATGCAGGAATGGATGTATATTAACACACAAATGAAGTTGACCAGACAAAACATGACGTATCTGTCCGCAATGAAATATTAGTCAAAGTGCTATAAGAAACACTTTTTTATTTTTTGCATTTTCCATGCTGTCCCAACTTTTTCTGCTCTGGGAGTGTATATTCCATGTTGGCATATATCACTATTTTTAGTTTGCAAATGAGGAATTACACCGATATTTTAGTAAACCTGCCAAAACAGTTTACTGACAAGAGTAACAAAATAAGAATGGAGTCTGATATCTAAATAAGAAAAAAAATATTTTACAAGTATGTACTACAGAAATTGAATAAAACAAGTGAGTTAAACCAGCTCCACAATAGTCATCACTACAATCAATCATGGACCCCAGCAAGGGCGTGAGCCAGGGAGGGAGGACTCTGCAAGGTGACTTTGACTAGACTAGACGCCTCCGGGACCATGGTGAAAAGCCACGGAGGAAACGTCACTGTGGCTCCTACACTCTAAAACTCCCTCCACCTCAATCATTCATTGTGTCCTGCTAGTGAAGCCTCCATAGGTACAGGAACTGACCCCCAACACTTAACAACATTAGCAGAGTGCTAACTAACAAGCTCTTCACCTTAAAACGAAGGACACTCATTAGTGAAATCAGTTACCACAGTAGGAGTACCTGTGGACTACATAGCTCTCAATGGATTTGGTTCAGTATCCATGCAGCCTCACATCCTACTTGGCTTCAGCTTAAACTTTGGAAGGTAGAGAAAGAGTACAGAACTGCAAAAGGGCTTTATAAAAGAGGCGATGGATATAATCAGGATATTTGCCATCTGGATCTAGTCTGCACAGTTGGCACAGTCTTTTCAAATGCATTCTTCATAAACGCTCCGCAATTTGACATAAAAAATGTCACAGCCAACATCAACCACTCTATCGAGTCTGAGATGCTACAACAAAGCCTGTACAGCAGAAGTCTTGGTTATAATATACTCCAAGATATGGATGTGTGTGTGTGAGAGATCACACATATGCCTCTGTGTGTATGGCAATAAGAAAGGACATGAGATTAAAAAAAAAAAAAAAAAAAAAAACTTGCAATGGAACAAGAGATGTGCCACCATTGCTCCCCCGCCCCACGGTCGTGTGCGGTAGAAGCGTTGTAACATAATTACTGCTGGGACGCTCCTATTCCCAGTGATCCATTTGCGTCAGTCAGGTTTCCAAGCCTAGCCGATGAATGGATTCTCAGTTTCTCAAGGATAAAGCGATGACCCTCACAGAACAGATCCATTTCATGCGGGGAGGCTATTCTCCTGGTGGAATTTTTTTTTCAGCTTGTGCTAATTGTAGCGCATCTGGGATTTTTTTGTTGGGTCCACGATCAGAGAGACAAAACTATTTGGCACTCCTTCAATGCATATGTGCATGCATGTTTGGAAAGGCAGAATGGGATGGAGTGAGATATTTGGTGCACACAAGGCTTAACTTAAGGCTATCACCTCGTATCAAACACATGCTTGGAACGGCAAACAAGACAATACATTTACTGCACAGATGGGTTTAATTTCTAAAAGAGTTAAATAAGCAAGCATGACTGTGCCCACTGTGTTACAAAGACTGATTCTTCTAAACAAGATGAGCTTCAGGTTGCTCATTTGAAGCAGAGTAACAGTCCAGCTCCAAAACATCAGCATCGAAATGACTCCTGATCGTCATCTTGCATCAAATCTATAGCCAAGCTTTCATCAGCTCTGTAAACATCTCCATCACAGTGGCTCGTTGTCAAGGAAGAACTGTGAGGTAAGTTCTGAAATAAGTTCATGTGTAAAATTCATCATGATGGTATGTAAATGTAATGACCTAACGTCTACATGCTGAAGTTGCTGTTGTATTTTGAGGAACCCCATGGAAGAACAATTTAAGGGTAAAATGGTTTCTTCAACTCCTTCAAATTTCTGTCCTGCATTTTTCCAAAACAGATCATAGGTGATGTAACAACACTGTGGACTGAGCCTGAGTGATGTACAGTTTCCCCAGCACTCAGCCTTGATGAGTTTAAACTGTTATGGTATTATTTCACTTTTTATGACTTTTTCAACAAGCAAAACATCCCTGCTTGAGGCAAATCAGTAAAATACTACACTTCAAATGAAGACCTTCTACTTTTCTTCTCAATCTCTCACACAAACACTAACTTGAACACATACATGCCTGCATGCATGCAACACCTTCACTAAAAAGTCAGCATGAAAGCATTCTTCTGGACTTGTGTGAAGTGATGGCATGTGTCCCTGGCTCTGTTGGCAAGGCTGTCCATTAGCAGAGAGAGAGAGAGAGAGAGAGAGAGAGAGAGAGAGAGAGAGAGAGAGAGAGAGAGAGAGAGAGAGAGAGAGAGAGAGAGAG
>BRDA01011198.1:16097-50823 GCA_036984385.1 Crenuchus spilurus | reverse complement strand
GACACAGCTGTTAACTGAAAGCCATTCCAGGTGACTACCTCATAAAGCTGACTGAGAAAATGCCAAGAAAACTGACTTTAGACCTCTGAGCAGCAGTCCAGATTTTTCTCCTTAGCCCAGGTAAGACACTTCTGACTGTGTATTTAGTTCAGAAGTGACTTGATGTTAGTGTGCATCTGTTCTGATCTTCATGAGGTATAAGACATACTGATCTGATCAACATTTAACAACAACATTTAACATCAGAACTGGGGATCCTGCGCTTTCCTCCAAGCATGTTGGCTGCCCAGTGGTGATGTATTGGCAACAGTACAAAAAAAGGCAGAGCTTGACTTCACATGGATCATCGAAGGCCTGTGTTAGTCTGCACCCTCTAGGGACTTTACAAGTGGTAGGGAGAGTCAATGAAGGGGCAGGTCGATTGGCTACACATCGGGGGGGAAATTAGGGTAAAAAAAGAAGTTTGGTTACATACATTAACAGTATCACGACACACAGCTTCAGGAATATTCACAGACACACACTGATTAGTCACTCAGCAAATGTGTAAAATTTTCGACACAGGAAATTGGGAACTCTTAGATATTATCAGATGGAACGGAACCTATTACTTTAAGTTGCATGCCAAGATTGTCTTCTGCCATGGCTATTAAACTTTTGCATATTTCATATCTGCTGTTGACAGTTTTATTCCACAGTGACAAAGTTTTATATTTACAACTTCGGCAAAGCTTACTGTAATAAAAGAACAGAGACGTGCTTCTAAAGATAGTGAGCCGAGTGTCAATCCCATGAGACTTGCTATGAAAAAAGTTTGAGAAGATATGAGACAAATATGGTCACTGCCTCTCAGCCTCAGCTCCCAGATCAACACAATAAATCTGAGAAACATCGATGGAGCTGAGATTCTTTCCTGCAAGGTGAAAGAGCTCCACAGACACGTATCTGAGGAAGAATATCAAACTTGGTCCCCATCAAAGGTTCCGCAGCATTCCACAGTAAAAGACATGAATCAGCAGTTCTTTTCCCAATTAAAACAGGTACAGTAGTGACAACACAACAGATCAAAAGACACGAAAGTCCTGATCACAGCTTATGTTAACAAATATGAAACTGTTAAAAGTGCTTACAGCACACAAGGCCTCAATAAACAGAACAGGAGGAAGGCTAGCATAACCTAACAATATGATCCAATTACGATTATTTAGGAAATGGGTCTTTGCATAAAATGGGGGCAGCTGTGGCCTGGTGGTTAGGGATCTGGTCTTGTGACCAGAAGGTTGTCAGTTTGATCCCCAGACAGATCATGACAGAAGAGCCCTTGAGCAAGGCACCTAACCCCCAACTGCTTCCCGTGCGCGGGTGGATAGGGCTGCTCACCTCTTCTGTGTTTCACTGCATGGATGGGTTAAATACGGAGGTCAAATTCTGCTGTTTGCAATCACATTTCCAAATGTTGAATCTAATATAAATATTTTTTATATTAAATTATTTTTTTATTTAATCTAATTAAATATATAATATATCTAATTATTTTATTTTAATTCAGAATTATTATTCTTTAAATACAATTATGCTCAAAAGTCTGCTGGTCACCCAAAATTTTCCATGACAGCAAATATTTTTCCTATTTTTTATTTATTCTTTTTATTTTTTGAGACTATGATCAAACCCACAAATCATGTCGCTGTAGATACTCTAGTCATCTATGGTAGAAGGGTGACTGTTTTGTTGTCTCCCACAAGTTTGGCTGTGGGTTTATAGGCTTTTGTACAGCTGTTTACCTTCAAGCAGCACATATTTTGGCATCATAAGATGTAGGAATATTAGGGATATATGCTTCGAGGTTAGTACTATACAACTATTTTATATATATTGAACAAGGCAATTGTTTTCTTTATCAAATATATTCTCTATTTGAAAAATTCTTGCACATATCTCCTATTCTAGAGTAGGAGTATGTTTAACAGCGCTTATTGACATTGTTTTGGACTAATATCTCCTATTTTATTATATCTAGAATATTCCTATGCCTAAGATGTCTTCTGGAGAAGAGTAAATAACAGTACTAAAGTCTAATATCTCACTGTCAACAACTGGAATAAAAAGCACGGACACTGGATTTTCCTATAGTCTCAAAATAGCTAGATAAAAATATTTTTTCTGAAAAAAATCATTTTGATCACAAACTTTTGAGTGGTACTGTATATACACTAAATATATAAATGTGAGTGGAGGTACTATTTACATAAAGGTGAAATATACATATATAGTTGCATGTATAGTTGCAGTATAAACATACTACTAAATAATTTTTGTCTGGCCAAAGAATTATTATAATTGGTTTTGGTTCTGAAATGTCATAATTGATCAGAAGTGATGTGGTGCAGTTAAAGCACCACTTCAAATGTTTTTCCTATGATATAATTAACAGCAAGCCGACCAGTGCTAAACTAGGCCAATTAGCTCCTCCAAGTTTTTGTTTTGTTTTGGTGGGGCAGTGACTTAGAGCCATGCTCTTGGTCATGAGTGGACAGTGGCCTGGCGGCGTGAGGAGGCAGAGAAGAGGAGGATCAGTGTGGGATGGAAAGAGGATAAGCTGCAGATTTGGGCTGCTGCTCTGGCTCCAAGGCTAAACACACAACTTGGACATACACAAACACACACACACACATACTGGGAACAGGCTTTCAGACCAGCCAGGCTGAGGGTGAGGAGCCTCAAGCCAGGCTGTCTGGTGAGGGAAGGGCAAAAAGGAGTCAGGGAGGAGCCCGTTCCATTCCCTAAGCCGCTCTGCTCCGCTCAGCAGCACATGTGCTGAGTGTGCCGTATAAGGTGGCTTACCACCACAGGTCAGAGCCAAGGGCAGGGCAGTTGAAAGGTCAGTGTAGGTCGGTTCTTAAGGCTAAGCAGTTGCAGCACAACAGCCACACTCCACTAACTCAGCAGAGGGTGTAAAGTAGCACCCACAGATGCTGTTACATGGGGGATTTGTTGTCATTATTCATTCTTTTCAGTGTGTGAGGAACTGATAATGTTCCACAGGGCATGTTAGGTTAGCATGGAGGTGTGGAAGAGATCAAGCATGTCATAGAAAAGAGAATTCCAAGTGCTGCAGCAAGAAATTAGGTTTGCGTCTGGGCTACGTCAAAGATATTGCTTTAAAATTGCATATTAAATGTAATGAAACGCTTTTATGATTCACAAAACTTGGTAAGGGTCATAAACACATGATCTACAGACTTCAGACGTGGGTTCCTTAAATCAGTGGAAAATCTGTCCCCTTTCCCATAATAAAATTCTCATTTTCCTGAACATTCACAATATGAGCAACCTATTTAATTAGAAATTTGATACAGTGGGTCTGTGGCATTGTATGACTACAAGGGTTTTATTAGACCTATCAAACCTCCAGTGTTCATTACTGTTAAATAAAACAAAAGGTTTTTAGTGCACAGTGTGTATATTACAATCTCTTAGAACAATTCAGGCTTGATATGTGAACAATGCATAGTAGAGTTATAAATTCAGTTCTAGTACAATGTTAGGGTCAATAGTGCAGAATCTCCAAATTTACTCCAAGATTAAAGTTAATCAGTGTCTGGAAAAGCTGCGTCTAGTTTTATACGTATTTGGGTTGGTCTGCTGATTAACCCGGGCGCTCTTTACTTGTTCCAACGTGCTAAATTCAGTTCTTAATAAGACAGACGATCATCAATGCACGACGATCCAAAAGACCTTTTCCAGGTAATGAAAAATGGAGCAACGAAAATACATTCAGCTGACATGTGTCTAGCCAGATAATTCGCTGTTGAAAGCCCCTCTCACATGTTCTTGTTTAATTATAACTTTGAGCCTCCCTGGTTTCCCCTCTCAAACCCCCCAAAAAATGTAAGAACACTGGATATAAGTGTTTAAATATGATTTGATAAATATTCACTTTGAAACCTTATCCGCATGTCAGAAAGTGAGCAGTATTTATAAAGCGCATGTGGTGTGGAGGCCTGTGCCAAAGTTGCTCGCTAATCCCCAGGCCAATGGGTTTGGAAGTCATCATCGCTACATATTAAGGGCCTACCTAATAAAGTTAAAACTGTGGAGCCTAAGAACCTGATAGATGGTTTTATTTGGCAAGTGTTGGGGAAACCTATTTACGGGCTGTAACAGGCCCAGGTTTGTGTGGAGGAAGGAGAGTGGAGAGAGAGAGAAAAAAAAAAGTGACGAGAAGCTAATATTTTGCTACACGTCTTAAGCGATGATCTTTCTGTTTGCCTAGCGTGTTTCTCGTATCCTGGGGTAACCTATTTAGCATCAAACGTGCGGCGAGGTGGCGCGATGGTGGGACAGGAGGCAGCCAGAGGTTTCTGGTTTTGGAGCTGCTCCTCGGGGCTGATTGCTGGGTGACCCCGCTGGGACACCGTACATTCCACTTGGTTAGCGAGCCGATCCAAAAGCCACAGATAATAGAGAGGGAAGTCAGCAGCAGCTAAATCACCCTGAATTTATGCTTGCAGGAGCTATGCATATTCATAGCTCTGCTGCCCTTTTCAGCAATAGAAGCGCATCCAATTTATGCCATTTTCTTATTCAATAATAGATCCTCAGAGATGTTTCCTGGAGAAAAAAAAAACAAAAGTCTACATTGCCCACACAAGCAAAACTATGGCTAAAACATTATCTGCTGGGTTCAAGATTCTGCATCCTGCCTCCAGGTCTCACGGGAGAACGCTGGAATCTCCAGCTCAATGATGGTGCTCCAGTAAACAATGAATCACGGCAGCTCAGAGCATGCGCGAGCGAGACCGAGAGCTGTTGAAACAAAAAGAAAAGCTAGCAAGAGTTTCACAGACGTGGGGCAGAAGTATGGCACATTCCTTACAGCTGATCTGGGAAATATTTGCAGCACAATTGCCAAAGTGCCTTCACACTTTACTCTGAGAAAAAGGATAGGCCCGCAACAGGGGTGCAGGAGTTGAGTAATGATGATGATGAGCCACTCTTGCTCATCAATTCAAGTCATTCTTTCTAGAGTGCAAGAGATATAAAACTCGTACTAGTATTGATATACAATTTAGATGACAATTTTACTGTATTATAATAGTAACAGTAGAAGCATAGAGTTCATGGGATTAAGTTTATTCTCAGTATTACTGTTTACAAGCATTGACGTGGCAGTTGACATATCAGGAATAATTACAGATTTGATTTAAAATGCTTATAAAATAGCTGATAAATTGCATCAGGTTGCATTAAAGGACATTGTCCTAAAAAGCTAATGTAAACATAGGTGCAAATTGTCTTCGATGGTGAGTTATTTCAAGTAGGCATATGGACTTCCCAGTGAATCTCCTAAAGTGCATCTACGGCTAACCTTGTGATTGAACAATGCATCCTTTGCCAGCTGCAGCTGACGCAAATTAGACACTCGAGAGCTGGGTGTTGCACTCACAATACAACATGAAGACTGCAATATTGTTGCAAAGCTGAAACATGTGCCTGAGAACAGGGCAACTGTTTAGCAGTCATCTATAAAGGCATATCACTGTATCTGAAGACAAGGCCGAAGACTCACGCTGTGCCCTATATTTACTCAGCCCACTTTGTAACCATCACTCATTTATTGTCATTATATCATGTTTGGCTTACTGTACTGAACTCACACAAGTCAGCAGTGGAGAATTTTACAAGCAGTGGTGGAAAACTTTGCCACTGTGCAGAGTCAGTACAGTCACGCAACACTGCTTTACAGAAGCAAAAAAAAAAAAAAAGGCTCACCCAATGATCAAAGTGCTGATAACCTTTCGTTCTGGCCCCAGAATATCCAGCTAGACTCTTGCTCTTCCTCTTCTTTCCCTTCTCAGTGTTTCACTCTGAGCTTCCTGCTGCTTTTCTCCTCCTTGGGAAAGACAATTTTCCTGGGAGGTGGGATGGGGGGGGGGGTTGAGGGGAGAAGAAGAAGAGGAAAGTGTTGCGCTCAGTGATTCAGAAGCAACGGTGTAAACGCCAGCCTTCTCCTTCTGACAGCCAGCGTTAATTGCAGATCAGACTCGCCCACACACTCCAGCCTCACTCCCTCACTCTCTCACTCTCTCTCGCCCTCACTCTCTCTCTCGCACGCTCTCTCTCTCTCCTGGAAGGAGCTAAGAGCAGACTGTTAGATGGGGGAGTGCTGTGAAGAGCATTGCGGGAGGCATTCAACCCCCCTCCAACCAACCCCTTAACACACATACCCATCCCGTCCCACACCAATCACCACCTCTGGAGTCCCACCTCTAACTTAAGCCGTGCTCACAGATACACACAAAACAGAATAGAAAAAAGTGATATTAACACCATGTTATATGAACCCTAACACCATACGCACTGTTTATACGTTTAAAAAAATGTTTAACTCTATTTGCTGTAAGTGATCCCATGTTAGTGCAGGGTACCACTGTTAAAACTCAAAGACTTCACTCTATCAGGAGCTTCTAAGTTCATTGTTGAGATAATTAACTCACACTTCCTGAGTACTTGAACGTCTTAAAATCCTGACATAGCTTGTTTGATTGGACTGTTTTCTTCTGTTGCGTGTGCCTTACAGTATTGTAAACGTTCATGTATTTTAATTTAATGTAACCTCTTTCAAAAATTTTGAGCCAGCAAACAAATCGCATACACTTGCAAACTACACATATTTAACTAAAGATGTACAGTCTTTCCATACAGTTCAGATTAAAATCAAAATTGTTGTGCGACACCATTGCTGGTATAGATGATATATTGCCCAACCATAATCTCCAGTCTAATCAATGTTAGATCACATAAACATGATTATGGAAGAATTATGTGGTTACTAAGTTTCCATTCGATGTGGTAAGGTTGTGGGGGTGTATACAGCCCATACAGAACAGCAGTTGAGATGGTAACATATGCTCTAAACTTCCCCGTGCACCTCATTAGTGCACTAAGTACGTAAGCCACAGTGAGGTTACATGATAATGGACATTCAGCATTAAGGTCCTGTGATATTACCGGTACTTTAAGGTATGGCATTGTATATGCTGCTGATGAAGGAGCTGGGAGAACTTCAGCCAACTACATCAGCAGTTGCTAGTAAGCTATCAGGGACGTAATGTAAATGCAATCAATGTGAGGTGAAAAAAACCGCACTCGAGCTGAAACCAGAAATAGACACTCAATAAAAATGCACAAAGAGGTCTTTATATCCATGCCAAGATACCTACCACCCCCTAAAAAGGGTGCTATTTCCATTAACCACTGAGCTAGGAATACCTCGTAGGGTGAGCAAGGGTGGAAACCTCCCCGAAACTGTCTTGTTCTCTATATCTTGGTCTTATATGAAAAAGGAAAAAGATTTATCTAGTGAAGCCTTTTTTGATCACCTACTACACACAATAGGCATAATGAGACTTTACATTATATGCAAAAGTTAGATTTGATTTTTTGTTCAAGTTTAACAATGGAAGGTTTTGTTGGTGCCATGAATGAGAAAAAAAATGTGCTTTACATCTTAGTGTGCAGTATGTAAATGCATCACCACAGAGCTTCACTGACACAGTTAGTGTAGCATTCGCAACAACAGCCGAAACTGTTAATGTCTTGTGTTCACAATATGAGTGACACGCGCTACACATACATATTATTCACAGTGCAATAAGGGAGTAAAAATCAGCACCAACAAATGAAACTAAAGTTTAATTAAAATGTTTTTGTCATATCATTTATGAACCGGTTTCGTAACGCAGACTCGCAACAGAACCGTGCCGTTCTCAGACTACATCAAACATCCCAGTTATGAAATTATGATGTTTGATTTCTGCTCGATAATGTTCTTTCATTCTTGTTTACTTTAGTGTGTCATGGCTTGGGCGCCACTCCAATACATCCACTCCAGCTCTAATTTAGAGCAAGTACGCGTGCTCAGAAGCTATTATCTGCCATTCAGTTCAGAGCGCTCTTACAAAACAAAAGTGCTGCAACAATCTATTATCTCATCTTTCCAAGAAGCTGAAAAATGGTGTGTCCACTGCCGGATGAGGCTCCAGCCACTGTGTACAAGCCTCTCTGAAGTAAAGTAGCCAGTGTGACAGGCCAACACTGCTCCTAAGGTCATTTTCATGACTGTGTACCATGACCTGATTGCCTGCTTCATGTAATTACTGGCTTAGTCAGGAGGAGCCGTTCTCTTCCATAGTGAAATAACCCTGGAGAAAATTCATTTAACCAGACAAAAAAACAACCCTGCAAAATTATATTTCTAGTGGTTACAAAGTATGTATTATATAATTGACACAATTTTAATGACAAGGTCAAAATAAAGGTCATTTTGTCAAGGTCTGGAAAAAGTCGTAATGTAAAGTGGTTACACCCTTCACAGGTAAATTATATGGTATTTCAGAATGGCGTGTGCAATCTTTGAGGCATAATCACTTACAATAAGACTTCTGCCTGTGGGCGATTAGCCACATCTCAGACAGGGCTTACCAAATTGCAAAGTTAGATGCGTTTCCTGATATTCTGAGATCTAGATACTTAAATAATTAAATATAGCTTTAAAGTACACAAACATAAGTATGAGACACTTGCCTTGAGGAATTTTCGTTTCTTTGGAAGTTTGTGTTGTGCTTGCAGGTCTGAATCTAAGGTTTTAAGCATATTATCACTGACAAAAAAAGCAAATTCCAAAAACAATTTTATTATATTTTGAAATATACTGGCAGCCTATAATAATAATAAATAAATAATAATAATAATAATAAGAGATATTTTCATAAGGTTTTGTGCTTATGTGTGTGTTTAAAATGACAGTAAGTACAACTCCTGGTGGAAGATGTTACATCTATATTCAAATTTTCTATTCAAAATCTCTAACTCTTGGAAAGTTCATTTGAGTACAAAATGAACACAGTAAGAGTTATTTCAGCACTTCTGATTTTACTGCATACAAAGCTGCCCGTTCCTAACAACAATCGGCAGTTTATAAGTATGGAAGCATTTCACACTCACAGTGCAAAGTTCACCAAGTTTCCTACATATAAAAAGGACCGTGATGAAAAAGGTCATTTTTAACATATTGTAGGCAGTTATTCAAAACTGACACTCTAAGCCTAGGCCTGGTCTAGCCTCTGTATTCTTTCTTGCAATACAGTCACTAATAATACCACTTACTGTGATGAATGTTATTGAACTGTAATAAAGTGGACAAGTTACTTTAATGATGACTCCTGTAGATGTGTCAGGCTTACTGGGCTGAGGATGAAGTAACCGTACGGCTAATATTTAAGACAGGCTGAGGTTATGAACAATATTAAATCAAACTAGAAATTAGCCACCTCCTAAAAAGATTAATTATCAATCAAGCTACAGATTGAGCAACCTCCCAAAACTGTCTTATCACTACACCTTGGTCTTATATGAAGAAGAAAAATGCCTTTTTGATCACCTAACGTAACCCTACTACACACAATAAGCACAATGGTATGACTTTAGCTTACATGTGAAAGTTTGATTTGTTATTTTATGATGTATTAAAATGGATAAGTTTGATTTAGTGGCTTTTGAAGATGTGTCAGGCATGAGGTGGCCCTACGGCTAATATTTAAGACAGACTGACATTATGAACAACATTAAATCAAATGAGAAATTAGAGTGTTACAGCGTAATTGATGGCTTTAATTAGCATTGCTCTCAAGAGACACAATGATTGTTCACAAGCATAGTGCAAATTAAGGTTTTCACTGATGTGACAATGTCACACAAAAACACTGACCACGACCGTTTAAGTCGAAGAAGTGAGCTGGAGTGTGACTACTCGTGATAAATAGTGAGTATTTTACAGGGTCATGCGAAAAGCACCACTTTTTAATGCTTATTATTTTAAATGGAGGAAGAAACGTCTATTATAAGTGCAACATAAAGTCAAATAAGATTAACTTATGTGGCAAATCTCAGCATATGGGTGCTCTCAGAGGAATAAATTGCTGTATAAAACAGAACAGCACACAAACACACATTTCGCACTTGAACTCTTCCCAAATGGAGAACACACACTTGTCCCAATTACTCAAGAGCAGCCTCAGAGAAGCCACATAAACACTCGTTTATACACTACTGTACATATAGTCTCAGTCCAAGTCGTGTGTTTTATATCCAACTGTACCTCAAACTAAATAAAAACAGCACAACAAACTCTGACACGCACAAAAATAAACACTGACGAGCGATGACCTCAGTCAAGTCCAGTGGAGACTACGACGTTTCTCAAATCTTCTCTCAAACACGCCGAAAAAGAGAGAAAACATTCACACGAAAGTTTGTAAACGAGCAGCGACACATTTCTGTCTCCTCTTCGTAACTACCGACGATCCTAATAAACAAACTACCTCCGTCAACTACACGCACTGTACACGCTCCCAACATGCCCTCCACGACTCCCTCTCGCGCTCTCTCCCACAGAGTCCCTCTCCTGTGCAATATTGTTGCTATTTTTGCTACTCACCTCTTTTCCTCCTCACTCCCTCGCTGTATATAGATACTTGTGTATCAGTGAGTCCTGTGGACGCGGTGTGACACCAGTGTATTTTCAGTCACATTGGCACACGGGCTTCTATTTTCGGGAGCTGACAAACTCAGAAGAAGCAGTCTCTTGTCAAAGAGAAGCTCCTCCCCGACTCTGACGAACAGCAGACGAGAGTCAGTCAACCTCCTCCTCCTCCTCCTCCTCGTGTCTCAATTAACAACAAATATGGAAACTTACGGACCGCGTGTTCGGTTCGGTTCGTTTCAAACAAAAGCCGAGTTCTTAGTGCTGAAGCCCGTTTATTTCAGCCTGATGTGTGAGAGTGATGCAGTAACAAACTGATATAAAAGTTGCTGCTCGCGCAGGAACAGACAGGAAACAAGTCCATAGCTGACTCATGACATCATCCAGAGACGGTCAAATGGCTCAAAGTGCGACCAACAGACCTGTTTATACAAGTCACGACATCTCTGCAAAAAGGTGCTCACATTAAAAAGCAGCCATATGACACGCTGGGTCAAATAAACTTATACACAAACTGTGTGTCAGATAGAGAAGTGTGCTGATTTGCTCTAGTCTCTGATACAGTTTGATCACTTCAGTGTTTATTGTAGTTGTGGGCAGCACGGCCTTAGATACGATTGACGTCATTTCTGTAAAACAACAGCAACAATAGGAGAGGCTCCCTGAGAGTGACACTGCTCTTGACCAATAGGAGGCGTCGGCGGTTTGACAGTGACCAATCACAGACGTGAAGCTCGTCTACGTCTGCGTCGCATGTGGCCGAGTCACGTGTAGTTGCAGGATCTGAGAGAGAGGTGTGGTGCTGAACAACACGAGTTGTTTTTACCGGGATTTAAAGGAGCAACGTCCTGCTCAGGCACTCTACACGTCCTGTGTAAAATAAGTCTAGATACTCTACATGTTCTATGTAAAATAAGTCTAGATACTCTATACGTCCTGTGTAAAATAGGTAAAATTTTGTTAACTCACTTTCTCATTTTCTACTTTATCTACTTATGAGTTTAGGCTGCACCAAAGATGACTTTTTCTTCTTTTTTTAAATGACTAACATAGCATCTGATCTTGAGCTGGTGATTATGTATCATACCTACATTGTGGGTTAAACTGAGTTTCTGTCAATTATAACAACAAGTCCCACCCTTGTCCAGTACTGATAATAAAAACCTCATATGAAGGGAATTTTATCTGATGTATATATCCTGAAACCAAATTCACTTCTAGTGTATGAACAGCTCATCGTTGCTAAAGTAAGGTATTTTTGTTTTGGTTAATTTGTTATAATGTATTTATTTTTGCAAACAAATCTTTAAAAACAATGGATCATTGTTTCAATTGGAATATTCTTGAAAGTTACTCAAAAGTAGAAATTAAGGCTTAAATTGGGGTTTTACAATGGTCATAACACAGTACATTTGAACAAAACATTAATTATTATATTTTACATTATGCAAATTCATCATCAAACAAGAATGCTGCATTATAAATACAATAAGGTACATATGATTCTGAGAACCATAAAAGAAAGAATGTTCAATATATATATATATATATATATATATATATATATATATATATATATATATATGTGTGTGTGTGTGTGTGTGTGTGTGTGTGTGTGTGTGTGTGTGTGTGTGTATATAATTTGGTTTCTTGTGTGCGTTTACCTTTAGAATAATGATTATAATGCATGCACAGGAAAGGGTCACTGTATTCTGAAGCTTATGAAATTATTCAGTGTGATTAGCTTATAGTGTAAAAAACTGAAACCTTGAATGCTGATGTGAAATCATCAGCAACAATGTTGGTCACATCTTCACCTCTTTAGTTATCAACTGAAAATGAATCACTGTTGAGTGACTGAAATGACTAACTCCACTGACTCAGTTTAAAGACATTTTCAAAACCATCACCATTAATAATATAAATATTTATTGAATATAACATTTTAATACCACCTTTTTGTTTGGTGGCAGCAGAGGGTTTATAGTTATGAAGCCAGCTTTGTGACCAGAAGGTCATTGGTTCAATCCCCTGAACAGACAATACACGACTGAAGTGCCCTTAAACAAGGCAAATAACTCCCAACTGCTCCCTGGGCACTGTGGATAGGGCTGCTTACAGTTCTGACAAAATGTGCTCAGTGTCCCTTAGTATGTGTTTGTGTGTTTCACTATATGGATGGATTAAACACAAAGGTCAAATGTGGAAGTACACTGGTCAATGTGTCACCGTCACTGTTCTTTTTTATATTTTCAATTCTAAAAAGAGTTAAGAAAAAATTATGTGGTTTCTATATTGACTGAATTAAGCTCTTGTCCTGCCCCCTGAGCTATTGAGATATATCAGATATTGTGTTTAAAAGGAAGAGTTTTAATTAATTTAATTTAAAAGTTCAATTGCGATTTTATGTGGTTTTGATTATCAAAGTTTGAAATAACTTCACAAACAACTTGTACTGTGCTTTTTCATATAATGCATCACTTCAGACTCAAACATTAATTCACACTGGTGTACAAGTTAGCTCAGCATAAGTGAATTTCTAAGCCCTGCATAACCAGGTTTTTCCTACTAATCCCCAGAAAACGGACCCTCGGTAGTTTCACTTCCAGTGTAAATATAGGCTTTTTATGTCTCTAAACTTGTTGCATTTTTGTGGTTTTAACCATATCCATTTATTTGCCTGTTCCAATCCTCCTGAAGCTGGCGCTGTCTGTCTAATGCTGTCAAGGGCTGGGCACATGCAAGTTCACACAGCAAAGCACCAGAGACTTTCCTGACTACCCTAAACCCCTAAACCCCAGCCACCTGTGGTACTGAGATTAGTGTTAGCCTAGTGGGACATATTTTAATATACCCTCAGTCCGCTTGATGTGAACTGCCAGCTCGTGTTGAATGTTTGAGGTCTACAGAAGCCTTCTGCATGCAGTTATACTGTCATTACCTGATTATTGTATATTTAACCTGTCATCAAGTTCATACAGAACAGTGGAACATTTGTCATTCAAAAATTGTAGGTGAAATTCAAGTAATGCCTTGCATCCACAGTTAGTCCAGATATATTCTGAAACACTGGGATGTAGTGTGAAAATTGAGAATAATTTGATTTGTTTAATAATCAGTATTACAAGCTTTAGAAGCTAATGAAGATTTAGCATGTGCCTAGTGTATGTGCACACCATCATATAGTTGGATGGATTGCATGGATCATTCATGTCACAAGTCAACATGTGACTGTGCATCATCCCCCCACCCCCACTTCACATCTCACCTGTATCTACTGAGCTACTGATGCTGTCACAGAACCTGCTGTGAAATCCTCCTCCTCGTGCTTCTTTTTGCTGTTGGGTCACTTCTTCATTTTCCCCCAAGGACACTTGCTTCAGCTTTAATACTTCTCTCTCTCTTCTTTCATTCACGTCCCTCTCTCACTCTGATTTCTCTCTGTCTCTTGTTCTCTCTCTTTCTCCCTTGCTTTCCTCAAAGCCAGACCAGCTGGCTTTGGACGGCTTCCTTCTCGCCCCTGTGAGGCTTTCCTTCACACTCTCTGCCTCCTCTTGTCCCCCGGTCTTTCTGCCGGGAGGGAGCTGGGCGACAGCAGTTTGAAGGGTAGGATCCCAGATGGACGCACACACTCTGGGCATGCGTGTGTGTGACAGGGCTTGGCTCAGGGGAGAGCTTGGACCAGCCGCAGCTGTCACTCAGCCACGCCAAGGGTGTTGGGTGCGTTTTTGTTTTGTGTTATGATTATTAATATAAGTGAGAAATTGACCCGATAAGGGTCAGCCATCCCAGGACAAATGCTTGTATTAATGCATTAGTGCATCACAATGACATGATGACTATCATAACAAAATGTCACTGTGTTCAGTATCAATATTGACTTATAATCACATCACATTTGATGTACCGTGAACATCCAAAAAAGAATCCAAAAACTGCATATTGAAAACTTTTATTAATCCAGAATCTGTTCAGTAATGACTACATGTGATTTGTTTTCTACTAGAATACTATTAGAATGAGTTATAAAAGTGAAGATTTCAGATGTAGGCCTGCATACAGACCCTTAGGGTTGAAATTCAAAAAAAAAAAAAAAGAAATGAATAGCCAGAAATAACATTACAAATTTTTGACCATCAAATCGAGTAATTTAGTATTGATGGGTCAACGAGATCCAGAAACCCACACAAGTTTTATGGAGTATGTTCTGATAGGAGACAGCTGACATTTTCAGCATTATGCCAGACCACAAATAGCTCCCAGACTACAGTGCTACTACCCCACCAATTAAAAAAGGACCGTACAATGGCCCTTACACAACAAACTCCAAAAAGTCAGAGGAGGATTCACTGTACTAACTCTAAAAGAGCAGGGCGCTTTTATCCCTCTACTGTTGAATGACAGAGTCCCGAACAGTCACGCCCGAATTGAAGGTCACCGCTTTGACTGCAAGTTCTTGCATCATGCATCATTATCTTTTTCCTAATTAGAGGAACTAGCCCCAAAAGCCCAAGATGTCTTTTGTAGGCCACCACGGCCCCAGACTGTCTCAGCAGTGAAGTGCTGTCTAGTTTCAGTGGGAACACCTGGTCATCATACCCCACCTCAGACGTGTTGAATCTGAACCGAGTTTATTCATTGTCAGTGAACGAGTGATATGACACTTCCATTTAGAAACGTATGATTGGATTCCCATAGGGTCTTCCCATCATGTAGACACTATGGATAGATGAACTGAGAAATTTTCTAGCAGTGGAAAAGCAGACGGTTCATGAACTTGTCAGCAATCAGCGATTTATGAACAACTTATCATTTCACCACACTTGGCATGCCAGTGTAACCACAGCAGACAGTCTAAAGGTGAGGAGATGAAACCGAGCGAAAACTGGATCTGGCGCTAAAGCATGGCACTCTGTGTCAATGCAGACATTGGCTGTGCGTTAGATAACTATGTAGGGGCTCTAAAAATACCCTGTGTCTCGCAGTCTGGTTCAGCTCTCTCATTACTGCCTGTAATTAACACTGAGTGTGCCATGCCAGCTCCTCGCACAGCACACAACTGTCACATACTCATGTGGATCAAAACTGCTCAAGTTTTCTGATTGGGTCTACTTTATTTTCGAAGTTGTTTTTCTGCATCAGAAACCACTGAACCATTGCCATCTTTGATGAGTTGTACATTTCACAGTCTTCTTTCTGCTCAATTTTTTTTCATTCTCGTCCCTGACCATGATCTACTGACCTTTGGCCAGTATGGCAGCACAGTTCCATTATTTCATAATTTTTTCACTCATAAATCACTAAATTTCCTTTATTTGTTCGGTTTACATTTAGATACATATAACCTACCAACACCCAGTGGTTGTTAATGAGGAGAAATCCCAAGAGAAAGCAGTATCTAGTGCTTTGACTTTGAAATATTTCCATATTATGCTTTACTCCCAACTCTGATGGATACAGATTCGTGCAGTCGGCATGTTCTATTTCTCTATTGTATTTTTGCCTGCCTAGAGTAGCTTCCAAAAATGGTAGGCACTCTCTAATTATCTCACCATTTGGTGAAGCTACTGTATGGTGCCATTTATAAAAAGGAGCCAGCCATTCCGCATTAACTGTACCGAGTTCATTAAAAATTGAGCAAGGTCAGAAATGAAGCTCCTCTTCTCATTATTCATTTTGTCCCTAATTTCATGAATTATTTCATTAATCAAGCAAAATGGCTGCAGAATAATTCACACTGACATGCTGTTGTCAGGTAGCATTAGCAGAATTCCACTTAATAAACAAAGATTGAAATGGTTATAGTCATTTGATCATATTATGCAACTTGTATTTGCAAGCCTAAAGCTAAAATGAGTGGTGTTTGTCCAAAGCAATCTTTATAAGGATATTTCAGATGGTCTCTACCCATAACCTCTTTATAATATTGATATGGAAGTTGGCCTGAATGCCGGTCTGCGTCAACTTAAATGTCACACTCTAATACTCTTTTACACATATTGAGACTTCAGAATCAAATGGTTCTAGCTGACATTTTGGTCTAAACAGAGCTATTGGCGAAAATATACTGAGACAGTTCTTTACTGTGCGAGTCTGAAATCTAAGAGAGCTAAATTTAACTTTATAGAACAGCAACACCTGATCTGAACAAGCCACAGAATCCTGAAGTCTAGTGATCTCAACACTAAACTTTTGTTGATGCTCTTAAAGAAATGATGCAATTATCATTCATAATTTCCCTAAATTAAAGAAAAACTAAAAGGATCTCCTCATCTCAGAAGTTTCTCATAGACAATGAGAGCAGGTGGAAACTCAATCACTTCCCATTGAAGACTATGAGACTATTGGATGCTGTTAATGACGATTACATACATACATACATACATACATACATACATTACCTACATTATACTTATATAGCGCCTTTCTAGACACTCAAGGACGCTTGACAATCAACACACTTCATATACACACTCCGGTGAGAAGCGGCAGCCAGTCACGCACAGCGTACTCTCAACCGGAAGCGACCGTCCACCTGGAGGACTGCATCCAGCACTAGGGGGATCACCCAGGACAGAGTGCCAACCATATCTGGGCAAACACACATACACACATACATACATTCATTCATACACACCAGGGTAATTTTTTTTAGAGTATCCAATCCACCTGATCTCCATGTTTTTGGACTGTGGGAGGAAACCGGAGTCCACGGAGGAAACCCACGCGGACACGGGGAGAACATGGAAACTCCGCTCAGATGTGGACTCGAACCCAAGACCTCAGCGCTGAGAGGCGAACGTGCTAAACACTAAGCCACCGTGCCGCCAATGTTTATCTGGGCTAGAAGTGTCTCTAGTCAAATCAACATATTTATATCATCAGATTACTTTGAAAAGACTTCAGATTAGATTAGATTCAACTTCTTGTCAATGTGATTTGCACACAATGGAATTTGACGTCCACATTTAACCCATCAGTGCAGTGAAACACACCCACTAGTGAACACACTAGGCTGTGAGAACATGTGTCTGAAGCGGTGAGCAGCCATATCCATTAAGCCCGGGGAGCAGTTGAGGGTTAGGTGCCTTTCTCAAAGACACTTCAGTCATGATCTGCCCGGATATCAAACGGCGACCTTCCAGTCACAAGATCAGATCCCTAATCACTAGACCACAGCAACCAAAGTGCTGTACAATTAATGGTACATAAACTCAAAGTAAGACAATCATTTATGAGAAGATCAATATGATTTAAATCAGGTTCAAAAACATCAATATCATGTTTGATAAAACTGTAAACTGTTTCTCAGTGTGTGGTCTCAGGTCTCTTTAACACAATTAAATAGAAACTCCATTATGCCTCCTGAGACTTCAAAAAAGAGCAACGTCTGAGCAATAAAATGTACCTCTACAATTTGTGGCATATTAGGGTTGATCCATATTAATGCCACTGTGATCAGGATCCAGTACTGTTAGATACAGATCTACCTATTGCAGCCCCTTTTATCCCAACCAAGTCAGCCAGCAAATATTACACAGAATATATGCAGGATCTCACATAAGTACGGACAAAATTGACACCTGCTCTAGATGAGGACTCTTGTGTAAATTAAAATATGCAGTGAATCATCTCATTAAGTCAAAACATAGTCAGGTACAAATTTAAACTCAAAGATGCCAAGTCAAATCACATTACAAAATGATCTTTTTGAAATGCAGACTCTTAAGCTCTTAACTTCATGTTTAAGGACTTAACTTCCAGATTTTCTGCACAGATACGCTGTGTGAGTAATCATACTGTTTTAGATTTTGTCATGGTAGTAACTAGAAAGTAGTGATCTTGCCCTCTGTGAGAAAACTGCACCAACTATGGTGACTGCTGTTTTAGAGACTGCAGGGATTTATTGGCACAGTGTGATGGATGACACAGACCTTTCTCAATTAAGGATGGGCAGATTATTAAAAAGCAAGCATGAAGAATATGCCGGCTATCACAAATAAAGGTCAATGGGCTTGCAATTAATGTGTCCAACCCACGCAGTCAGGGGTCAGGAGCTTCAGCCTGTAATCGTGTGCATGAAAGCATTTGATTACATCTGACTCCTGGTGACTTATAGAACATTTTTCTATGACAAATACTTAGATCCACGGGTGACTACATTTGCAACAGTGTTGGGGTAGTTACCTAAAAGAGTAACCCATTACAAATGATTAATTACATGTGGGATTGCTTTACTCATTACTTCTTGGAAAAAGTGCTCATTACATATCACTTTATTTACTGTGTAAAGCCTAAACAGACCAGTACCAACTGCAACCAAATGTGAATGTCTTCTGCTCTGAACATCACACAGTCAGTATGTTTGACTAAAATCAATGACTGATGCCAGGGATGGACTGGGAACAAAATAACTTTTGGTCAGCTGTTGAGGGGACACAGTTTGGAGCCTCTATTTTGTTTGTCAAATAGGGGAAGGGGTTGATAGTGGTTGAGATTGTAATATTTTTGGTCAACCTGAGGTGGGACGTTTGCTTTTAGTTCTTTAGTTTCACTTTCTATTTTCCAGTCAACACCTGAAGCCTGGTCAACGGTTGTAGGATAGACAGGTCTTCTGGTCATTTCCTGAACGTCTACCCCTGGCTGATGTTAAACAGTATGTATTAACAGCTTCCTTACAATTTAACAATCTTTATGATGTAAAGAGTTCAGCTCTGACATGTTTATGTGAAGTTAGGTGTCTTTTTTCTTCATCACATGGATTTTTATCTGTCAGTTTCTGAATTTACAATTGCGGTTGTAAATTTTATAATAGTTTTCCCCCACACTGGCTCATCACACATCATATTTACTTCCCAAATCAGGCAGCACAAATGTCATCCAAGTTGCATACAAGGACAGACACAAAGTATTTATATTTGCACAAAACTTTTCACAATGTATTCTCTTAGCAACAGATAATGAACACAAGTACAGTGGAAACTCTGTTGTCGTCATTAATCTGCTCTAAAGTGCCTGATGATAACTGAAATGAACAATAACTGAAGCAATATTTCCAATAAGAAATAATGTAAATTCAATTAATTTGTTCCAGACACTCCAAAATACGAACAAAAAATACTTAGCTTTGTACACCTTGTTTTCTGGGTTCTCAGCCACTATTTGTTTTCGTACCAATTTCCAGGCATAGTGCTGCACGTTGTCACTTTATGTGATGTGTTTTAGTTTGTTTTGAGCGTTATCAATGAGAAACAACAAGAAACAAAGCCAGAATTAACAACGAATGCATGAGTTGATGCTTTGTTTTTTGGGAAATTATCAGCAAGTCACATGGGTATGCTGACAAAAACTGGGCAGATGAATGATAACTGGGACAAAAGTTCCCCAAATAAAGTTGACGATAACCAAATTATATGAAAACCAAGGCAAATGATAACTGAGGTTCCACTGCATGTGTTTTTTAATCTTTGTACATGAAATGACTTTACCATAAAATGTTGTTGTTCCACATTGCCCACAACACTAGATGTTTCCTTTTATAAAATACTAATAAAGTGATTTTACGTGTAGTGATGTAGGTTCAGTTCAACTTGTGGGGAAAACACACTACTCATACCACCACCCATAACCACATCACTCATCATTAGGGTTGGGTTTAGTTTGACATTTCTAGATTCAAATTCTGATTGTGATTCTGCTGATTAATTCTAGTTCTTTTCAATTTCAAGTTTTGTTTCCAGTGAAGTTAAAAACATGGCAAATGTTTAAGTATAAAGATTTTTTTTCCATCTTTAATCTGTAAGGTTCTTGAAATGCAGCCTATATATTAACACACTTATGATTGCAGCAAGTAATTATTGCAAAATGTATTCAGCTACCACTGGTCCTGTTAGTGCTTATTTGTACATTGTGTCTCATTTTCATGACATAGTGTGCTGTTACTGTCAGGTTATGATCTTCAGATGTGCTTGTCCAGCTGTCGCTCTAACACCATAATCAGGTTTGCGGATGACACCATAGTGATGGGCCAGATCAGAGACAACAACGAGTCGGCCTACAGAGATGAGCTGCAGCGTCTGGCTATATGGTGCCATGACAATAACCTGGCGCTTAACACCCAGAAAACCAAGGAGATCATCATGGACTTCAGGAGGACTAAACACCAGGCTCACGCCCGCATCTACATCAGCAGAGCTGCAATAGAGCAGGTGTCTACATAGTAAATCTGCCAATGTTAAATCAACACTATTAGAGTTAAATTAATACTGAGAGTCACTATATACACTCTAATAGTGTTGATTTAACACTGGCAGATTTACTATGTAGCTTAAAATTCCTTGGTATCGACATCTCCAGTGATCTCACCTGGTCTTAAATATATATCAGGGCTATATTTCTACATTTCCATGCATGAATATGTATTTGGGTTGTTTCTGCATTTCTCCATCCATCCATCCATCCTTCTATATATGTTTATATACATATTTGTGTATATCTTTTTTACATTTATTTATTCATTTATTTATTTCAACATTTCTAAATACCCATTCAACATAAAAAGCTAAATGGCTGCAAACACACGTTACAAACAGCTGATAAAAAGAGAGTGCAGGACGTGTAAAAAGCATCAAAAGATGACAGGAAGTTTATTGGTGGTTGGCAGTCAGGTCTTTTGCATGTTTGTGTGCACTGTAAAGTGTTGCCTGCTTGGGCGCAGTCGTGTGTGATATCAAGTCTTTCAGTCATCATACAAAAGTCAGTGTTGTTTGCCTCACCAGTTATAAACTTCACCACAAGTCTCTGATGAATTTACATTATTTCATGAATAGATTAAGCTAAGCAGCAAACAAGGGAGCCATTTTGGAAACTATAAGAGAAAAGAGCCGAAATGCCCATCACTATAATGTGGCACTCAGGACCATGTTAGAATGAATACTGTACTGATGAAGCTCACATTGCTGCTGGTGCCTAAGATGTTGGTGATGGCAACTCTCTTACAACAGAGGACATAAAGACATGTCAGAAAACAAGTACATAATTGCTTTAAAATGACATGGTTTGAAAACAATTGATCATAGACAATCACAATCTACCACCCCAAAGAGAACATGTCAGGCTCTTAAAAAGTGTGTTTATGCATGAGACAATTTTTGCGAAGCAGTTTGTACAAAACAAAATCGCAGGGCACAGTGGGCTTAAAATGAACAATTAAAACAACAAATTAACAACTACAAACAGCAACTTTTGCAAAACACTTTATATTGCCAATATATTATTATTATTATTATTATTATTATTATTATTTTCAATACAAGAACATGAGATTCATTCAAGTGAACAAACCTCTTTGAATACTGGTTCGGCAGTACTAATATTTGATGCTCTTGGACACTTTGGGAATTCTGCCACTTGCAATTTCTGCTGCTGCCTAACAATAAAACCATTTTGTTTTTCCTACAAAACTATTGAAACTATACACCTATAAAAAAAGTAATAAAACAGTAAGAATGGGCCAAATAAGGTCACTTAAGCTGAAGAATTTCCCCCAAAAACTAAACTTTTATTCCTTTTAGAAAAAGCTGAAAGCCACCAGTTATCTGCAAAGACATAAACTAGTGATTCATCCATCCTCTTGCTTCTACAGTGGATAAAAAGTGAAATAAAGCTGGCAGTTACATCTGCTCTCATCATCCTCAGCCAAAAGGATGGCTCAGCTCATGGAAGGGTTTGTCAGGAACAAATAAAGTCTCATAAGATCTTCCAAGGTGATTCATGCTTTGCCGTTTATCCTCCAGCTCTAGACTCTTGATCGTGCCTTTGGCACGTTGCATGAAAACACTTGTGGCTCATAATTAGGCCTCGCTGTATCTTCTTCAGCTGACACGCTATCACTGTAAGGATCCAGCAGGTGCTGTCATGTTGCATCCTGACTGTTTATAATAGACAAGCAGGAGCAAACTCACATCACCAGCTTGTCAAGGCCCAAAGAATGTGAGAGATTATTCACCTTGACAGTTTTTATATATACATCTTGTTGATGTGTATTTTGAAACCTAAAAAAACATTCAATAGCCACTAAACAGATATGGACAGCTACAGTAACCAGCCAGAGAAAAGTCTGTAGAACACTTTTCACCACCACTGCTGTTTGGTAATGATTGGTGCTGGAACATACGCTCTACACCAGCCATGTTTACGGTATAGAATGAACAAAGCTCAATTCCATAGGGAGGAATCCTCATGTGGTTTGCTTCGGCTCTCACACACTTGCTGCAATCAGTTTGGTTTTGTCTGCGAGTAGTCTTAAAGCCTGCAAAGGGCCAGTCTTGGTATTGTTTGTCTATTCCAGGTTTGGGCCCAGAGACTTTAGTAGTATGTGACATACTGAAAATAACAATACCCTGGAGAATGTACTCCCAATGCTGACATTTAACTAGGCACAACATGGGCATATCATACAAACATTGGGACACTTTTCTTTGGATAATATGAACATTAAGGAAACTAATTAATTAGTTGTTGGATTTTGCTCAACAGTGAGAATCTTTTCTTGTTACATTTATATTTCTAAGGGAAAATCTTCATCAATAGGCTTCATATTCTTTTGTATCTTCTTGTACAGCTGCATCTGTCATGGAAATATGATTGGTACTGAATGGGGCTGCAGAGGCTTCATAAAATATGAATTATCCAAACACATAAAGCTAGTTTATATATTCCTGCTTGTTTCCTTGTTCGTGGATTATGGTGAGCTTTTGTTCTCTTACACCCCTACGGTGCTATTGAAGACACCCAGACTCAAGCAGGCAATTTGACTCACACTATAGGCCAATCACTCTCTGTGCCAGCCTAATCCATGCAAAAGACTTAGGTATTCATGTCTTACAAATGCGCTTGAGCAGAAAAAAAAGCTTTAACTGCTTTTGCCAACACGGTGGCGCAGAAGCAAGCACATTTTCAGCCACAATAAGCCATTGAAATTACGCAGCCTAGTAAATGCTTTGTCTCTTGCACTGAACCGACAGGAGTTGCCATCCCCAATACATGTGGATAACTTTTATTTCTGCATTTTTAATCTCTCTCTCTCTCTCTCTCTCTCTCTGTAAACAGTGCCTCTCAGAGATGTGCAACTGTGTCTTGAATGCAGGTAATAAATTTGTGCGTCGAGTCTGCGCGTCACAGATTAAGCATGTTTTGTTTCAGTGGGTGATTTATGAGGGCGACGCCAGTGCTCTGCACTTGGCAGTGAGGAGTTGAGGTTTTGATGATGGCGCCACGGGAACAGGAGGGGCATAGGAGAGGGGGTGGGGGGCAGATGTCAGATTTGTATTACAGGATGACTGATCCGTAGCTGCTCGGAGGATGCCCGCCATAACACACACCTCTGCCATTAATCACACACAAGCTCCTCCATAAGCCTCCTGGCCTTCCCTTTGCTCCTCCACAGCCGCTCGGCAGCCTCACGTTGCCAGGAAACTGGGAGAAAGTCCCCTGGAAGACCTTTTACACCTGTACCTGCTCTCTACGGCCATCCAGGAACCTTCCTTCCACAAGTCATAGTGGTAGACTGTAGTTAAATCAGATATCACTTTACCGAATGTAGACACTCAAGACATGTTTGTGTTTGAAAGTTGCTTCTTCTGTTATAGGCTTAACTCTAACAACTATAGGAAACTTATAGGCATTAGTGAGCATTGTGCAAAAATGCAGGACATAAAGCCAATACTTACATCAAACTGCATCTTGTTGTTAAGTAATCACAAACAGACTTGCTTATGCAGTGTCTGATAACTATGATCACTAGTATACTGACTACATTAATCTTAATCTTACCTAAACATATGACAAGCAATTCTATTGAATCCTGAATGTGTAGTGAAAAATCAACTATAGAGGGTGATAAAATATAAACAACCGTAACAGAGGACTGTTTATTGCTGACCATTGAATAGTTTATTAACATATAAGATCTGTATTTTTATATCATATTATATATTATACACAAATATATATGACTAAACTTGAGGTCACATTTAATTTTGATGGCAATTTTAAGAGGGACATATTATTTAAAAACACTTTTTCCAAGTTTTTACAACTGTATTAGGGTACATGGAGTGCCTATCAATCCACACCCTGTGAAAAATGTCAGTGAGGTGTCTGGGTCTGAAAACATTACATTTAACAACTGGTTCAGGATTAGGTTCCCCTTATTGTTTAATAAGCAGACTTTGCCACACATCCCCATTGCCATTTTATATTTTATAATGACTTAAAGAAACATGCAAAACCTGCACAGCTGCAGAACACAGGAGAGTGGATTGTTATTGGTGACAACATCTAATATTAACAAAACATAAACTTGAGCCTTTATTTTCAAGTGAAGCCTCAGATTTGGTGAGTGAAAGTGTATTTTATTATTTCTGTCCTGCTGTGGTCTTTGCTTTGACCACATTGTGCTATTGTTGTGCTATTTTGACTGTATTGCAGACAGGTTGCTTTCATAGACTGGATGTGTATCTCTAAAACTGGTCTATGAGTTTAGTTGTGTGTGTGTCCCTGCCTCATCTGTCATAGTCGCATATTCTTTGTTTAGGTCTGCCATGTGTGTGCCATGCGCTTCCCACGTCTATGTCCACATCATTTTTTCCACCACCAGCCACGTCATGTCATGTCTCAGTGTTTACACCTGTCTGGTCACTGATAACAGCCCTGCTTGTCCATCACATGTCTAATTACATTGTTATTTAGCTTCCTTGTGTCTCTGAGTCTTTTGTCTGTCATTATATGTCGTTCAGAAGTATAGTGTCAACCTTGTTATCAGTCTCGTAAAATAAAGCATAAATTCTTTATTAGATATGTTTACTTTCAAATGTCATATTTATTGCATTGTACATCCTAAGGCTGCCTTTAATGATAATGCATCCTTATAATTCCAAACTTTAATTCATAATTAGGCCCTCACCTGAAACCCTGAAGGTACCCTTGTTTCCTCATCCTGATCTGCATCTTTAGCCTGCTGCTGTGTTTCTTACTGTGTATACAAACAATTTCTGTTTCTATAAAACAAAGTATAAAACATGTTGGCATGACGTGCATGAAAGTGAGCAAGTCATTGGAAGGACTAAATTTTGACCAGTGCTTGACTAATGTGAACTGACATCCCTGATAAGTAATGGTTAGCACACGTATTAGCTCAGCCTTCTCCGTATTGGTCAAGTTTTGTTTGCTACATTAGCCTCATAGCTTGGTAAGTTAGAATTGTGTATATTTGATTTCTGAATGGACCACTTTATACCATTTCCTCACCATAGGGTAGGGAGGAAAATAACAGCCTAGAGAGGAACCCAGAAAGAAGTACAGGGATGATTACTGCTCAGGTCTTTCCCTTAGGGCTTCCTCTGGCCTGGCGGAAGACCACCATCTGACTGAAGATCTGCCAATATTTGTCCCTACACGGAAATGGATGTGAGAGCAAATTAGGCCTGACGACTTAATCAACCGTGATTCACGCCGATCAATGCAGACCTTTAAAGTCATATTTCACACAGGTCGATGGCATAGGGAACTCTTTCACAAGCCCTGTGTCCATGGCAAGAGCACTGCATGACTCTCTCGCATCCATCCTCCTTCAGTGAACGGTTTCACAGGATTAAAATAATTCACTCAACCCTCAAACAAACAGCTGGCTCAGCACGGGCCAGCAATGGCGTAAGGCACACTCATTTCTAAACCCAATAAGCCTGACCAACTGCATTCGTCCAGGGCTGGCATCCAAGGCTCATGTGGGGTGTGTCTTGCTTTTTCAGGCCCCTAGTATTTTCACAGTTAAACCTGTCCTAAGATTTCCTCTGGCGCTATAGCAGAAATGTCCTTGGAGCTGACATTGTGTAAGCCACAAGAAAGGAAGCATGCTACTGTTTGACTTTGATAATGAGCTTGGCTTTCTTCTGAATAGCATGTATAACCATAAAAGCAGATCACTATTACGTATTATAAGAAGTACATGTGAGTTCATGGTTACTAGTGACATGAAGTGGAAAATATTGGCAGGCTTTGAGTTGCAAAGGACATTTTGTCTGAAATAGAGGGGTCAAAATATCACATGACTTGAGAGGTGATAATGTTTACATGTGTTAGAATGTGTGTTCAACACCGTGACTTACACATTGCAGCATGTCACGTTATCCACACCACTCCTAAACCTTTATGCCTGAGCTGTCTTACATGGTAGTGTTTTTCTCTCGTCAGGATTCCCTCTGGACAGCTGAAAGACTGTATGAAGGAGTTTTTTAGTAGTACAGCATTTCAAAGAAATCCTTTGTATAACACTTTTCTCCAAACAGATTACTAACCCCTCTTTTCCACAGCTGAATTTTAGTGCTTCGTTACATTGTCAAGCCTCATCTTAAAATGTCAGTATATTTATGGAATTCTGAAATCATGGACATTTAGGGGGGTGGGGCATGCCTGATGAACCTCCTTTCCAATTCTATAACCTATAACCACAGTCACTGCTTTTCCTCCATACTTCAGTGCCATTTCTTAGCCCATCTCCTTCCTCTAGACGATCAGTCTTTGTCTCTAGATGATCAGGTCATAGCAGAAGCTGCCCAGAACTCCATCCCAAGGTATCTCAGATTTCCCGCCTCGTACAGTCGTTCATTCTATTCCACACAAAAATTTACTGAAGGCAATGTCTAACCTAGTGAAAAAGGCTTTTAAATAAGCTTAAAGAAGATTGATCACTTGACGTAATAAACCTAATGAAAAGCTTTTCACTTCACTTAAAAAAATGGGGCAGCCGTGGGCTTAACCAGCCTTCTGATTGGAAGGCTGCTGGTTCAATTCCCTGAACTGACAGGACGTGACTAAAATGGCCTTGAGTAAGGCACCTAACCCCCAACTGCTCCCTGGGCGATGTGCATAGCAGCCCTATTTTTTGAAAGTGTTCTCACTGACTCCTAATGTGTGTGTTCACTAGTGTGTGTGTCATTCACAGCATGGATGGTTTAAATGCAGAGATCACTGTGCAAACACATTGGTCAATGTGTCACTTTCATTTCGCTTAACTAATGCTGCCTTCAAGTCTTCCTCAGAAATTCCTACATACATTACAAGTTTGGAGGTTATGGTCAAAACATGTCTTTTTGTCAGAACAAATGGATGGATCTAGAAAAATCTTTAGCTTTATTATCTGTACTCAGAATCAATGTACCAGTGCCAGATTTTTGTGTTCTTCTGTTTAGCTTTGTTGCCATTTCACATCCACATAAGTGTATGTTGTGCTTAAAATGTGTGAACTGTATAGTTAACATGCAAAACAACAAATTAAATAATCTACTGTAGGGGCAACATCCATACTGGCAGCTTCCAGGATGAAAAATCTAAGTTTCCCCACTAGTAAACTTAACCCTATTCAAAATGGATGAGTTTATCAGGGGGCGTTTGTAATGAAACATTTTACGCGCCTTCTGAGGCATGAAAGTTATGCATCTTGATGGTATTAACATAACTACAGGACAAATAAGATTCTAGTGGGATGTATTTTCCATGACCCTGGATGTCTGCATCATGCATCATATGATCATGCATATTATTATATCAGCTACTGTTTATCCTCCCTATTATCACAGTGATACAACTAGTAAATAATGATTTGTACCTGTGGCTATGAAAGAATCAGCACTTTTTAGCCTGTCTCAATTTTTTCATTGATAGTGATTCATTTTTCCTCCAGATAATGCTATAATGCTCTCCCAGGTAGTGCATGGAGTGGAAAGTTTTCCATTGAGACTAGAAAAGACTCACTCAGAGAGTTCTGTGATTCAGGAGGGTTTTTGGTGGTTCTGTGTTCTAGGAATAAATATGGGTAGTACTTTGGTGGTTGTGTGTTCTAGGAATAAATATGGGTAGTACTTTGGGACTAAATATTGGGTGTGTATTGAAATGGGACTGAAATTATCAGACAAGTGCAGATGCATCTTATTTATCTCAGTTGAGAAGAGAGAAAACACTGACATGGTGGATCCAGACAGAAATATGATCACAGAGGAGCTCCTGTAAAAGAAGAAACTACCACAAACTAACATGTAAATTGAATCCTCTCCCAATAAGAATTATGACATTGTGGCACATAATGACATTCATGTGTGCTCATCACATAAATACAATATTTCCAACACAAATAAATAATTATTTGTATTATTCTAATATTAATTTTTAAAAATATATAAAATGTCAGTCAAAAGTTTGGACGCACCTTCTCATTTAATGTTTTTATTTTATTTTTTTCCTACATTCTAAATTAATCATCCAGACTATGAAGGAACGCACAATGAATCATGTAGTAAACTTAAAAGTGTTAAAAAAACAAACAAAATATATTTTAGATTCTTCAAAATAGACACACAACTGATGTCTCAAACACATTAAGAGGCAAGAAATGTAAGTAATGAGCTCTTGACAAGACAAAGTCATTCTATGTGACTACCTCATAAAGCTGACTGAGAAAATGCCAAGAAAGCTGTTGTCTAAGAAAGAGGTGTCTACTTTAAAGAATGTAAAATATAAACATTTTCTGGATTGTTTAACACTTGTTTGTTTACTAAATAATTATATATGTATTTCTTCATATTTTAGATGACTTTAGTATTAATCTACAATGCAGAACATTTTTAAATAATGAACAACCACTAAATGAGAAGGTATGTCCAAACCTTTGACTGGTATTTTATAAAATAAAAATAAATATAAAATATTTTTACTAAAAATGAAATTAAGAGGGCACATTATTTTTCTTCAGAACAAAAGAACAGGCTTTTATCAATAAGCACCTGGAATATACTCAAGGTCTAGTCAGATATTATTTTGCAGGTTCTCATTACAGTTTCCTTCCAGATCCCATGCAATCGATCTACCTTCAGCACAAACTGAACTGAGAGGGACAATGTTTGATGACAATCCTGAAGTGGAAAAGAATTCTCCTGTTCCTTTGCAAAGGGCCTGTATTTCACAGTTCTGTCTAAAATAGTATCTAAACCTTGAAAGTTCTATGTTCACCCAAGGCCTGCTTCTATTGTGACTGCTCACTTTTTTTTGTTCATCCTACCCACATGGGTGCAGCTGGAACAATGGGGGCAAGATTTCGGTGACTGTGCACTGACAGACTGCAGAGAGAGCAGGCCCAGGGTTGGGGCCAATAAATGGAGGGATGTGGAGGGCTAGCATGATGACAGGCAAAGTTGAATGCAAGCAGGAAGGAAGTATCCAACAATGGCAGGAAGCTCATTATCTACACAGGTGAAAGCTCAGCCTGGCTCCACGTTGGCTCGGAATGGCCCTTCATTTGGCACTGAAGGTGATGAAGTCTGCAATGGAGTGGTCCACAAGTAATACATGCAAAAATACTCATCACAAAGGCAGAATCTCATATTCTAATATTCTAAATATAAAACAAATCATTAAACCCAAAACTCAACTGGATTTGTCACAAGTTAATATGCCACTTTATATTCACTTACTGTAAGAGCTTTGAGGCTGTAGCTAGAGAACAGGCACTAAGCTAGCATAGTTTACAATGGCCCAAGCTGACAGTTCATAGCATAGTTTGAGTGCAGAAGGTTATATTTATTTGCAGGAGCCTGCACTGGCTATTGACTACTGACTTTACAAAATGAATATATACAGTTCTCAGTATTATAAAAATCACTAAGCCTACACTACGGATAAGGAAAACTCAACAAACTGCACTGCACATACAGTATACCACCAATCATTTAGACCAATACACCTCAGTATTTTTGCATCTAAATAAGTTATTATTTGTAGCTTGACATTTAGCTCATTCGGACACAAGGTGTGTCAGTAGTTCACTACAGAAAAAGTATTGTCCAAGTTACCTGATTTCCTGGTCTAAAGCACTACACTAATTTTGTCCTAAAAAATGACACATAAAACATTACTCTAGAAATGTCAGAGACCATTTTACATTTCAATAACAATGCCCAAGTGTTAATACTGTAATGACTAGCCTCTATGTCTTTCGGCTAACAATTGGACAGCTGCACTGTCCTGACCCTGGCTGCATGGACTCAGCTAGGCTGCTCGGCTAGCTGGCTTAGCTTTATTAAGGTTAAACATTAGAGTAAAACAAAATAAATAGTGTGATCCTTTTGGAAGTTATTCAAGTGTCCTTCACAGGTAAGGCTTGGCTAGCAGCATGATTTGGCTATTTAACATTACAGTGGTAACCCTACTTACGAGCATCCCTACTAACGAGTATTCCAGGTAACAAGTCAAGATCTCGGAATATTTTTGTTCCAGGTAATGAGTAATATTCCAGCTAACGAGTAGCGTACATTTCTTCAACTATGCCAAACCACTAGGGGCGCTGCGGTCGTAGCATCTCCTAGATGCTACCGTAGAAGAAGAGGTCAGTCAATACAAAGTGAAAGTGCCTGTTGAAAGCGACGTTAAGGTAGCAAAAGGTAGTGAACAAGAAAGTTAGATACATTTTACTTTTACTTTTCATATGATAAGTGTAACCATGGAGCCGCCAGCCTACATGAGCACCGTCGGTCTCCCTCTCATTAGCGGCCAGCCTACACAAGTGTCTCGTTGTCACGTTTATGTTTTAAAAAACCCATATAAACACATTATTTAGCATATTAAAGTATACTGTATATTGGCCGGCTGACATGGATTAATCAGTTTTACATGTATTCTTATGGGGAAAATGCATCCAGCTAACGAGCATTCCAACTAACGAGCTCAGCTCCTGCACGGATTAAACTCGTAAGTAGGGTTACCACTGTATATTTTTATTGCCTACTGTCAGTGCAAAGTTTTTGTAATGCTTGGGGTATGCAGGATGAGGATGGAGAGGTTGGTCCAAATGAACATACTTTTGTTATGTTTTATTATGAACACCAAACAATACTGAGGTTATGAAACAAACCAATTAACATTGAGACTCATGATATGAAAACAGATATGAAGTGTCTACACCAACACTGACTAACAATTAATGACTGATGAAGGATTCTGACACAAAGAAGCTTAAATAACACACTTAATCAAAAGGGGGAATGAACAAGCAGGGCTGTGGGATAAGATGAGACAGGTACTGAACATTAACAAGGCAAGACAACATGACATGAGTGTTACTAAACAACACACATGGACAGAGACGGCACATGGGGAAATGTAAACAAACATACACAAGGCAGGGCAGAGGCGGGGTGTGACACTTTGTAACTACAAAATGTAACAATTCACTTTAAATTATTGTAACCACCTTAACTGGCTTCATAAGAATGTTTTTTACCTGTCATACAGTAAAAAAAGTCAAGTCTGTGTATATTTATTGTTTGTGCCTGTCATGCTGTGAATATGAGGGGCACTGCGCAAACACAGAAAAAAAAATCCATCACTGTTAACTCCACAACTGAACTGTCAAATATGCAAATACGAAACTTATGGATAAAGAATCCTCATCTAAACAGGTCAGATTCAATTTTCATTCAACTCTGTACACTTTATGTTTTATTCAAAAAGACTTTGTTATGAGGAAGCTGTTTTTAGCTGTTTCAATAGGCTAGTTTCTGGGTGTTATATATATAAGCATCAACCAGTCAAATGAATCAAGCATAACTAACTGTATGTTATTATTCAGAGCAGACAGGATCGGCTTGTCTTTTAAATCATGCTCCCTGTGATTGAAATATTATGTACTTTGTAGGTGATTCAGATTTGTTTTATTGAGAATTCTTTTCCAGGAAATAATAAGAAAATTAAATGAATTACAATAAGAGATCATTTTGTAATGGATTTTTACTAGGGTACATTTGTGCAATAATTACCCCAATTTATGCGCATGTAATAAACAATGTATACTACATTCAGTAATTATATATGAAACTGCAGATTACTATAAACATATCTTAAACATATCTTCTATTCATTAATTATGATTTTTTCCCCAAAACTTTTACCATTCTGCATTTTTTAAATAAACACTGAAGAGTTCATTCAGTGTCTAAGGAGAATTTTATAGTATATTAAAAACACATAATAATGCTGCAGAATAGACACTATGCAATGTTTAAACATATACTGCCCTGAATATTGAAAAAACATTTGAAATATCTTTAGGATGCATGGTGTCCACTGTAGCGGACATATGGTTTAACTTAATTTACTGCTTACAGAAAATGACAGAAAATCAATCTAACATAATTTGTAGATGTTTCTTTTTGTGCCAAACTTTTATTTACCCACAAAGATGCTTCTTGTAAAATAATTTTACAGATACATGCAGTACCTGACCATCCTTCAGCCATTTTTGTTTATTATGTCTTTTGCTGCATTTGAAATTACGGTCCACCAGGTGACTGCTACATCAATCAATCAATCAATCAATCAAAATGTTTTTATATAGTGTTTTTTACAACTGACATTGTCATAGAGCAGCTTTACATAATTAGCATCAGACAATTTGAATCAAAACCCAAAACCTGATGCGAGCAAGCCAAAGGTGACAGTGACAAGGAAAAACTCCCTCTAGGCTGGAGGAAGATATCTTGGGAGGAACAAACACTCACAAAGGGGACCCATCCACCACTGATCAGACTACTGATAGAAATGTACATCATCAGTTAAGTCTGACATTGTGCTATAGCATAAAACAATAATGATATTAATAATAGTGATAATTACATCCACATGGGGTCAAAATAAAAGTGCATCTGCCTGGATGCATCAGTCTGATTGTTGCTAGCAGTCCATTTCTACTTCAGTGTAATACTATAACTATGATGATGATGATGATAATGATTGTTATTATTATTCAACATGATTCTCCAGAACATCCTGTCTTATTTTGGGTCCTTCAGGCTTCTTAATGACTCGATCAAGATTCCTTTGACTGTATCTATCCATCTTGTTACTAGCCGCATTTTTCCTCTTTTACCTTCAAATGCTCCAAACAGAACGGTCTTTGCAAGTGCAAGTGGTACTTCTCACAATGTGTCTAAAATAAGAGAGCTTCAGAAATAGCTGTCCACTGTGGTGACCACTATGTGTGAAAGGATTAAAGACATGTTCCTGCTAGATGAGGATGAGACTGAAGCTGGGCTTACTGCAGATCACTGCTCTAGTGGATCCGTGAACCTGAACCACCTTTCTGAGAATACATAGGTACTCCCTCTGCACGACTACTTGAATGTCCGCAGTGAATGTATGAATAGTGTGAATATAAAATAGCATGATCAGAGTGGCACAGACGGAAGAATAACAATCTGTGCAAACAAGGCTCTGCAACACAAAGACGTTCTTTCACTGCGGAGGGTCGGATATGTGAAGTGCATAATTGCAGGCGCTGTTGAACATATATTGCGTTTAATATACCGTTGCGGTTTGTTTGCTGAACCATCCCAAGCAAACACATTTAATGTGTGTGCAAGTAAATATTTGCAGCGCTATATCGAACTCGGAAGCTAAATTAGGCCTATCAGAGAGGGCAAATAGGGACTTAACTGAACCGCCAGCATCGTTTTGGCATGCTGCTGTCCTGCACAGGGAAGGGCCCATCGCTGTGCAGATTTAAGAGGGTATGTACAAACGCGTGCAGGCGTACACAGACACACAGCAGCAGAAGCTTTAACAAATCGGCCATTCTTTGACGACTGTTTAATTCATACATGCAGCCAGCATCACACTCCAGCTCTTTATAAACCAACCCCCCCCTTTCCCCCGTCTGACTCCAGGCATCCCTAAACAGATTTTGGATCAGTGTGAATGTGCTAGTGTAGATGAAAAGGACTTAAATTTATACTTAAAAGTGGATATGCCATGGCTGAAGCTCACCAAGTACAGGCAGTGAGAACTAAGAATGTATCTCATGCTCATTCTCTCTTTCTCTCTGTCCCTCTCTCTCTCTCTCTCTCTCTCTCTCTCTCTCGCTCACTCTCTCTAAGCAGAGGGGAATTGTACACACTGAAGAGAAACAGGATTGACACACAGACCAGAAAGAGACAGGGGCCGCTCCAATAACACAAACACCGGCACCTCTGGGCCGGGGACAGAGAAAGACCAGACACACAGTTAGGACAAAGAGAAGTCACACATGTTAAGGGGAGACGAATCTCTCTCACTCGCTCTCTCTCTCTCTCTCTCTCT
>BRDA01011198.1:0-16087 GCA_036984385.1 Crenuchus spilurus | reverse complement strand
CCCCCCCCCCCCCCCCCCCCTGCGCAAAATGTTTCCTTAAACGCTGTAGGCTGGAACTTATCATGAAGTGTTTGGCTAAAATAATACAAACTAAATGACGTGACGTCTGAATTGGAGCTGGGAAAGAGAAATGAATTAAACAGAAGGAAGTGATGAACAGGATGCTGCCCTATTGTCAATGAACCACATTTCCAGCACTGGCAATACAAAGTTCACATGAGAGGTCTCTGGTATGCTGCTACTTCAAATTAAAATCCAAAGAGCCAGTTATCAATAGCTGTAATCACAACAGCAACCTATCTACAAATGCTTCAGGTATTAACAAACTATCAGGTGAAAATCATTTCATTCTCAGCAGCATTAGGACAGGGTTAAGCTGTGGGTTCAAGGTAAGGTTAGTGTTACAGTGACTGAGGTAACTCTGGGTTGTCCAAACTTATCAGTAAAAGTCTGGAGTGGCTGCAGATGTGCTCTGCATGAGAAGCATGAGAAGAAAAAGAGGCATGAGATACTCTCAAAGACGTAAATAATCATAAAATATGTCAAATCATTATCTTTAAAGTCATCTATATTTTTTATGTCTGTTGTTTGCCATTTAGATGTGTTGGTCAGGGTGAACAGTGGCTCACCTAGAGAGAGGTGGGCCACAAATGGTCCAGACAAATCTAGGAGAACATCTAAAAACATGTTAGTCTCCTCATCAACCCAAACATAGTGATGGACAATTGACTGCTGCCATGTTTTTGGTCTGATCAGATGTAATAAAATATTTTTAGATTCACCTTTTTGTCAATGTAATTGCACACAAAATACTCCACACTTAACCAATCCTTGCAGTGAAAGACATACACTAGTGAATGCACTAGGCTGTGAGAATATGTGCTCAAAGTGGTGAGCAGCCCTGCGCACAATGCCCAGGAAGCAGCTGGGGGCCTTGCTCAAGAGCACTTCAGACACGACCTGCCCAAGGATCAAACCGGCGACATTCAAGTCACAAGACCATATCTTTAACCATCAGGCCATTGCCATGTCATTGTTTTAAAAAAATCTTTTTCCATCATCCTTCATGCATTACCCATTTCATCTTCAGCAATATTCTAATTGTTCAACCTTACCCTATTATCAAACTTTTTTTTCCAATAATTTTATGTATTTATGTATTTATTTCACGCATTGTCAAGCTTTGAAAGAGTTCATTATGTTGAAATGTTATTAGTTAATACTTCTGTGGTCTTTGGGTCAAATTGACTCGTGTTAACTGCTTAATTTTACTCAAAAATTAGGTATAATTTTATGAAAAAGAGGTCTATTAACCACACATTACAAAAATAAGTGTAAATTTGGTGGTAATGAGTTGGAGTGAAGTTGACTAACAAGGTGAAACACAGAATTGGGGGATAATTTTTTGCTACATGCTTTACAACCATTCAGGCCACAAAGGGAACAGTGAACTAAAAATTAACAATAGAAAACTACAAGAACTACTAGAAAACACAATGAACTGAAGGAGTTTGAGTTTTATTAAATGTTCAATTTTATAATTGATTAATATTTAATAAATTACTAAAGTGTAGAATATATATTTATAATATTAATTTTATTATATTTATTCTGTCCTTAATGCGCGTTCCTTCTACGTATCAATGGCAGATAGCTAACACACTGTATAGAGAGAAAGTCAAACACAGAGATGTAATTAAAGTGCTTTACTGAGTTCTTTTCTCTTCTTTAATTCATTCATTCATGTAAACTGCAAAGAACACAAATATACAATGCTTTGTTTTCAAACGACTCTCAAAATAAAGCACACATGATATCCATAGCTTACAGAGAGTGACCATTAGCCTAATGAACTGCATTTAGCTTATATTAGCATTTTAGCTTTCTACAACATAAACTGTTATTTAATATCTTAACGGTTATAACATAACATACTGTCTACAACATATTCATCTGCTTATTACACAAACTGTAAAATAACTATGAACTTATAAGCAAAGGCTTTCAAGGCACAACAAGGAGGAAAAAGGAGGAGAGACTCTGTCTAACTGCATGGATAATTTTCTGACTACTGCCAGCTTTTCCTGGTTTATGAAAACAGTCCAAGCTGAAAATTTGATTTAAATTATGTTGTGTTTTATTTGCCTAATAAAGTCAGTTAACTTTTGACTAAAATAAGAAGTTTGAGTTAGCTGAACCTCAAACTACATTAACTCAAAAAGAAGAGCTGACTTGAGTTGGGTTAACTTGTTTTACAAGGAATTTTACAGCAGAAAAAAATGTGTATAAAAGGATCAACCTGAAAATCATCTGTTCAACGTTTGCTAGAGCATGCTGGGATTTCCCTCTTTTACCCAACTCTTGAACTCATGCCTACAATTGTGATGAGCAGTGTGTGTGTGTGTGTGTGTGTGTATGTGTGTGTTTGTGTGTGTTTAACAGGTCTGGCAGATTGGTATGTGGTCAGTCTACACATTGTGGTGTATTGTATAGCTATTGTTCTAGATTATGCATGGGCACATTGCTGTAAGGCAGGGAGGGACTGTACATCCAAGGGTGTGTATATTTGCAAGCATGTGCATGTGTAGATGTGTGTTTTAACAGCCATGCTAGTAAATATGCACCATTAAGAGAGAGAAAAAAGATGCTTCAAGAGTATACAAGTGTTTTGGCATGTCTCAAGAGTATACAAACATTTTGGCATGTCAAGTATAGACTTGCTACTGGCACTGCTTAATTACTACAATACACACAGTACCTCAGTGAATTCCTGAGGCTTGCTCATGGTACTGATCGCCTTCTTGAGCTTCAGAATCAACCAACCAGCTTGGATTTTGTAGTAACTGTGCATTCCAGAACATTATAAATAATATTAATAAACATTATTTGCTAAAATAGCAGGATTTTTTTCTATGAATTACTTTATTTTTTTATACGCAGCTTAAGTTTACAGTTATACAAGTTCAACCACATGCATCAAGGATCCTACAGTTTGGTGCAATCTGATAAAACACATTCTTAAAGAAATATATATATATATATATTCCAGTTTTCCATTTACCTCAAATGTGGTCAGTCAGCTCAGACATGTTTGGAGTTTGTTTGTTTAGTTTAGAACTAGAGCTGCAAAGCTAACATTGCTAGCAAATGCTAGAACACAATGGCTACCTAAATAGTTATTTACATTAAAATACACTACCAAAATGTCTCAAACATGTTCCAACTGCATCTAGATCTTAATTAAGGTCTCATAGACTAGCACTGACACTGTATGATAACTATAAATGCTGTGAACTATAAAAATGAATAAAACCTACTACTTCAGAAAGCTACTTCAGAAAGCTGCAGGACTGGTAGGACTGTCCATCTTAGATCACTTGACAAATGCCTGGATTGGATTGAACAGAAACAATGGTGACTACACAACTAACAATTTTTGGCTAGTAGAACATTTACTGAATGTTACAAATTCCGTTCTTAGAATGTTCAATCTGTCAATTTTTCGAGATTTTTCTAGAAAGTTGTAACTCTCCCACCATTAGCCTCGTCCCTGGCCCCGTTCCTATCACATGCTCTTTGTTTATGTTTCTCATGTGCCGTCCTGTCTCCACACTCTGGTTTGTTTATGTCTTCCGCTTGTCTTGATCATGTCTCCACCCCCAGTTACGTTACGTCATTGCACAGCCCTGCCGTCTCGTTATCTGTCTTGATTGTTTGCTTTAAAGCGTGCCTAGTATGTCACAGTCCTTGTCAGTCATTGTTTGTCCTTCAAGTCATGTAATGTCATGCATGTTTTGACAACATTGTAATTCAACCATTATTATGTCACATGTTCAAAACGTTCCAGGAATATTATTTCTGTAACATTACGGGCTAACTTTCCACAAACCTTTCAAAAATGTTGCTGAACATTTTTGTTCTGATAATATTCTCTGTTAGCTGTTCATTGAGTTCTAGTCTACTGAAATTAGACTTGCAACTCATGTTCTCAACTTAAGAAGCAACATGTTCCCAACAAGTCCCAAAAAATGTTAAGACATCACATTTCTTTGATGAAATGCCTCTGCTGGTCACACCGCACATTGTAGATGTTGATATTGGAGGGGCACAGAGGTCATCCGTGCATACTTACAGTAATAGTGCCCCAAGCTACTTTTGTCCAGAATAAATCTTTAGCATCTGGTGTGGCTGATCCCTGTAGCCTGAGTTATTGCATCAGTCACTGTATCTTTTTTTAAGCTGCTATTGTCCATGAGCAGGATTGTTACCAGGGCTGCTGCTTTCAACAAGACATTGGACTGTTCTCAGACCAGCTGCTCGCCAACATTTCCACTCTTTCGAGCAACGACTGTTAGAGTTACCTACAATATCCTGTATCTGGGTAGAGGAGAGCACTGACCGCTGCCATGACTGCTTTTGGAGAACTGTTGCTGATGCCTGTCTGTGGACAAATCACCGTCACCTGGGGAGTAGTATTAAAAAAAGCAAAAAAAAAAGTGAAATAAAACCTGCAAGCCCACACAAGCCAGCAGCTCACCTTTGGGAATGCTCCACTCTAAGCAATGACTGTACTGGGCTGCAGGCTGGACCAGTTAGCCAGGATGGGGGTATGCAGCGGTTCAAACCCAAACAGCCGTGTGCACACTTCAAAGCACAGAAAACGTGAAGAGAGGCTGAACTCGGATTTCAGTGCGCAATGCTCCCCCTCTTTTATCTCCTCGGCACAAAGATGATTAAAGATTCAATACGGCAAGGAGACTAATGACTCCACAGGGTGTGGGGCGAACTTGGGAGGCACAGGAAGAGAAAGAGGCCTCTAGAGGATCTGCGCTGCTGTGGAGGGGTGCGCTGTAAAATATACAAATTTATTCATCGGAAAAGCTGCCTCGCCTCTGTGGCTGCAGGTGGCACACAGGGAGAGCTGGGAGAGAGGAAGTGGGAGAGTGAGAAAGAGACATCAGAAGCTCGACTGTGGCTCTTCTTCCATCTTTCTGAGGAAATTGAATGCTTTAGACAGGTTTAATGCACAGTCTGTATATGAGCACCTGAGCATCACTGAGCTATGCCATACTGAACCCTACAGGGAGGCTTATGACCTGCAGTAGACCTGATACCAGCTCTCGTACACTGTTTAGATCATACTTATGTTTGAAATTTGCAAATACGCAACTAAAACCAAGAGCAAACCCCAAGTACACTACATCTGCCACATCCTATTGTGAATCTGTTTTTTCCTCTTATTTCTGCCAGCCCTGCAGTTTCTCCAGCACATTCACTAGATAAATGGTCCTTGTCCTCTCCCTCGCGAGAGCCACCGGGTGACAGAGTGACGAATGGAGCCAGCTTGCCCTGCCCAGTGAGCAGAGATTATTGTCAGTCAATGTAAGGGGGACGGGATTAATGACCTGGACCCGGTGGCAAAGGCTAATCATGGGAGATTAGGGAAAGAAGCCCGGCAGGTATTCAAGGCAAGAAACAGGCTCCTTTTTCAAATCCCAGTGGATATTACCCAAGCAGTGTGGAGCTACCTAATTGGGCAGAATTTAGAACATGATGAAAATTCTAACCTTTGATCTTTCCAGTAGCTATTGTTAATTAGAAATTCAAGAGGTTGTGAAATGACCAAATGTATATAGTGTGGCTATAAAGCTTATCGTACAAGCTATGGAGTGATTAAGCTATTGTGCTGCTGCATTACTCTCTCCCTGCTTAGGTGTTAGACAGAGGGCTTTATGCAATCTTTTTTTTGTGCAAAATAGGAGGATGTGGGTGATATTGCTCCAGGCCACAAGAGAGTTGCACTGTAAGGAGGGATTAAAGTGCGCCATCTCTCATCTCATGCACGCTGCTCGGGGATATCCCCTTGTGAATGACCCACTTACTTGCCATTTGTCCTCGCAAAGCCTCGCCGACTAGGAATGTCAATGCCCTAACGCAGTACAGTTCTGATGTCCAAATCAGTATCATTATCATTACTAAGACTAATTCTATATGCAGGACAGCACCCTAGTGAAGGAGGCCAATGATATGCATTTATACACAGAAAACAATAGTGTATACAAGAGTATTATTCTGACAGAATTGTTCAAATGAACCCCAGAACTTTTCTGAAATATTACATGATTATTTACACACCATGATTTTGGCTTAAGAATGGGATATTGTCAATATGCCCTGTTAGAGAGCATATATGTGACCCTGACCAGGGAAAACCAGGCCAAAGTCACTGGGCAACTTATTGAGATATCGTGTCAATATCATGTCACTCACATTAGCGACAAAACTTAGCCACTCAGTATTATTGCTGTAAATGAAAGATATCAGTCTCAGATATCTATCGGAGTAAATATTTGGATCAAAAGAAAAACAAATTCACAAAAAAGTTGTTTTGAAAAAAAAGAAAGACTTTGACCTGGTTTTCCCTGGCGAGGTCACATATGTGAATTTAACCAACAGTATGAAAACAGAAAGATGTTAAAAAAAGTAATACAAATGATTCAGAACATTTTTAGTTATAAATCAAAAATATATCAGCCATAAGAAAATCAGCATCCCATTAGCGTGTTGCATCCCAAGTTCTGTTGCTGCTTATTTTGACATCATCATCTACTATATCCATAGCATATAAATATAAACCAATAAGCCACAACATTAATACCACTCACAGATAAAGTGAATAACATTCATGTAACAGTGGCACATGTCAAGGTCTGGGATGTAGTAAAGCATTCGCAGGCACTCAGAGACTACATGTTGGAGGAAAATATGCAAGAATGCAGGTCTGAGCTACACTGACAAGGGCCAAATACATATTGCCAAATAAACAGTTATAGACAAAGCGTCTTTCAAATGGCAAGACTTGTGGGGTGCTCCTGTTGAAGAACAGTCAATTCCCCAAAAACCCAATTTAGAGGCTTTATTGTGACTTGACTGGGTCAACATTGTTTTGGTGGCATCATATTAGCAAATGGTTGTAATGTTTTGGCTGATGTTACTCTACACTGTGGAAATGGTCACTTCTCTGAAAATTCAATGTTAGATTTAGTTTGAAGTGTCATTTCTAAAATGAATTAAGCATTATATGTTATATGAGCACCAGAATCCTTAATCTAATGCTCAGTTCCATACACGATAATCCAGCGGTGTTATCCTCAAATAACCCATGTAGTGGCAGGTTTTTCTCTAGTCAAGTAGGAACACACCTGATTCTAATCATTTAATGTGTTGGTCTCTGTCAAACTATTGATCAGGAGTCGTTCTGCTGAATTGAAATAAAAACCTGCAGCCACTTCTTTAGAGCACCATCATCAGCTTGATTTGTTTCACAGAGAATAAAAGTGCTGCTTGGACTGCTTCCACACTTTGTGCAAACACCTTTCAGGATGTAACGGAATATTTATCAATGTCACTTCACACAGTATTCATGTGAACTGCTGTTATTTGTACACTTTTTATATCAGGTGGGGGCTCCTGCTTATTATCTTTCAAGGTTGATTTCAGTTTTCCATACAAGCTGGCCAATGGTCCATTTGTTGCCCAATTTCTATTAACTCTTTCATAATGTGGACTAAAGGAAACTTGAAACATGGTAGCACATTCTAGTCTTTAATTGGGTCAAAGCTTCAGTATATAAACAACAACATTATAGGCTCAAACTGACATTTAAAATGGAGTTGAATGAGTTGCAGATTTTCAATTAAAGTGCTACATCAATGGCAAGAAAATTAAAAAATGTTCAGTTGACAATCACATTTTGGACAAAAATTAGCAGATTCTGATCTTGCTGCTTAACTTCTCACTTTTCCCTGACTAGCATAGAACGGCAGCTCTACCAGTATAAGATATAAACATTTATGTCTGACTTTGTTCCGTGGAAATAGAGAAGTTTTCTTCTGGCAATCCCAGCTTAGTCGATGCAGATGAGTAAAGTACATCCCACAGTCCTACATTCCAGCCTCTCTCTCTCTCTCTTGCACTCTTATTGATTTTGACTCTGCACTGAACCTGTATTGTGGAATGAGTAAGCTAATGTCAGTGGACTGCTAACTACAGCTTTGATGTACTGCCTTGAATTTCAGAACTTTTTCTCAGCAAGGCATCATCATGGGTTTGACTGAGCTGTGCAAGACAGCGTGCGTCCAGTGTAAACAATTTTCACCGCCAACATGCAGCAACCTCAAACACTGGCCAGAATTCAAACCCTGAAATAGCCTGCACTGCCAAACAAAAGCCATTTATCATGCATTTTGCACTTCATGAAACAGCAGGATCTCAGGAGAATTAGCAACTTGTGCTTGTGTCATATCTGTCATGAGCTTCTACCTTGAAATCCTTAACTCCTATATACAGCAAAACCAGCTTTGAGCCTGGTTTTCTCTAATTTTACATGTTGGTAAGCGTGTGTGTAACGATAATCACAAATTTAAGGTATTTTTTCTGCATCTAATGTAATGAATATATGCTACTAGGGTTTTTATTATTGATTAATTATCAGTATCTATTGTAAAAGACACTATTTAATCAGACTCATAAGAAGTGCTCTGTGTATGGTCACTCTGAGACAATACGAGATGCTGATGAGGCTCTGTGTAATCTACAACTGTTTTTCTCAATAGGATTTTCAATTTCTGAGTGATGTGTCAACATGGTATTGGTTTTACAAAGGCATTGTTCAAACCCATGTGATTTTCCCTCAGAGGGAGATGAGGATGAAGATGTAAACAATGGTACGGGCTTGCGTTCAGAGCAGATCATGAGTAGTGGGGATTGGGGATTAGGAAGAAGAGCTCAGAGTAGGCAGCTAAGGGAGGATCAGAGCGATCGCATCAAGACGAAGACAAATGCAGATTGCTTCCCATTATGAAACTTCTCCTTTGTCATAAGTATAGCAAGTTTTGTGTATTTTTTATTTTTTTTTGTCAAGATTGGACAAAAATGAAAATGAAATGCTCAACATTTGGCTTTATTCTGGAGCAGTCGTGGAGAGATCTAGGAAACTGAAATGAGACAGAGAAAGTATGATATGCTATGTAATGTATGTATGTTATATTTTACTGTGAATGCACACACGTGTGTCTCAGTGTGTTTATGAGAAAAAGAATAAGCAACACAAGCCCATCTTTTACTGCAGACAGCAGAAGGCATGCAGCACTTGGCAGCAGTCCTTTTCCCAGCAGCAGCTGTGGCTCCAGCTTTGTATCTTAAGGTGGTGCCTGGTTGCCCCTCGCCACCTCTCATGTTTTTAATCAGGCGGGCCCATAAATTATTGTCAGCAGTAATCACAACTGTCCACTCAGGCTGGGCTGGGGGGTCCCAGCCTGTCGCCACACATCGGCTCAGACTTCATAGGCACTAGGATGCCAGGAGTGAGGGTTCAGGACCTGAGCATGCGCCAAGCCGCCACACAGTAGACAGCTCTGCAGCGAGGAGGCCTCTCAGAGGAGTCGGTGTTAATGAAAATGATTAACCTATCTACACCATGTGAGATGGCAAAATCAGAGCTTGTTACATCAGAGACTGAAATGCACTTTGGTAAAGGCCGCTTTAAAGCTGGTGTCATGTTATTTGGTCTTCCACAAGCCCCTTGACTTGGATGTTGCTTTGACCTCTGATCCTGAAATGATGGAGGCCAAGGCTTCTCAGCATGCTACAACAAAAATATGAACACCCAGTTCTCCAATCATTAGTTGAAGCCGCCAAAAACAGAGGGGTCTCGCTCACAGCTTCTTTTTACTAAAAAGCCCATCTTGCTGTGGTTGGATGAAGGCCAAGGTAATCTCAGCACAGCCTTGTGTTTATGACCATGCCGTACTTTCTCCTGTGCTACGCAAACTCTCAGCATGGCGCCGCCTACCCACCTCTGGCTAAGCAGTGCTGTCAGTTTGTATCAGTGCCCAAGCAGCCTTCACTTTCAATTAGTCCTCATCTAGCCCAGGCAGGCACCAGGAGTATCCGGCACATGGTGAAGGGGAAGCATCCAAGATTAAGTGGGGTGTAAAGGAAGAGGAAGTGAAGAAGAATCCTGGTATACCAGCTTGAGCAAAGAAACTGCATGCGAGCACATTGTAGTAAACATAGCACAGCTTCACTGATACTGGCCTGGTCCAGCAAATGATGAAAAGCGGCAGCAATGAGGCATGTAATGGCCTGGGGTAACTGAATCACATTTGCTCTGTGACAGATTACAGGGATGGTATAGTTTGCTATTACATAACCAGCAAATTCAGATCACTGTTGTACTGGTGGCAACTTCCTTCAAATAATGAATGCAATGGTGATGCTTCTTTAACAAAGAAAGGTACAACTTTACAATGGCAAAGCTTGGGGAGCTTGAGGGGAGCAGGCAATGGAGACAAAGGAGGTGCAGGGAGTAAGACTGGGGAGTAAGAAGAGAAGTTGCCTGCAGGTTGTTTACAGCTAGCTCCAGGATCAGGGGGGATTTGGTGTGCTACACCCCTGCTGGCATGCAGCTCTCTATGGGCAGGAGCCTGAGATGAAGACTGGTAAACATGGCCACCGCAAGAGGGACATGGACATCCCAACAGACTTCCATTGGTTAATTGTTGTAAGACAATATATTAATGTATATGGAGTTACAGGCTTTATGTGTGTAAGTAAGACACGTGTCAGTGTAATGTTTAACAGAAAGTGACTACAAAAGCTGAAGCCAAAGACAGAGAGACAAAGAACGGGTTTGTTTTGATCAAGTGCTATACAAGGTTAGCTGAATGCTTGGTGTAATCCTACGTACAGAGCGCTTGCTTCAGCCTCTAAACATAAACAGTCAATTCTTCCCTTCCCAGTACTACACCATGTTTGGCTATATGCTGCCAAGCAGTCCGGACAAAACCAGACAGCACACAAAAAGTGCAACCTTCACAAAGCAGTCTGCTGCAATTAGTTTTCAGCCCACTTTTCTTCAGCAGCAGAACCCAAGATGCTCCTCTGTAATGAGCTCCTTGTGGTTGGCCAGCCTACAGAGGCCCATTGTACATTTGCTGTGGCCAAGTCTTCACTCTCTGCCACCTGCAAAAGCCATATTGAAGCAACATGTGGTCGAAATGTCTGCACACAGTGGAGTTTTCTTTTCACGCCACACAATCCTGGGTTAAGACCGTTGCCTACACAGATGATAAACACTGTGACAGGTTGGAGTGATCACCTGCATCATTCACATTCTTTTCAGAGTATTCCACTCCACTTTCATAAATCATTCCCAACTACCTTGTGTGATGTAAATAAAAAGTAGGTGCTACTACATGGACAGGACAGTGTGAGAGGTAGACAGATGGACAAAATAAAAGAAGGCCAGAGAGCATCTCTACAGCAGATCGTATCACTCTATTGTTGTAAAGGGCAAGACACACAACACAACACAGCACTTTTGCAGAGGATGTTGGCCTAGGCCAAACTCTCACCATTCTCAGCAGTCCTCCCCCATATGCATCCTGCTGGATCCATCTGCCTTTGATATTTATCTCCTTCTCCTTTGTTCGCTTGCCATTATGAAAGGCTCATCCAGGTTTAATTGACAGACCATCATAATAGTGTCTGAATGGATTTTATTTCCGTTTTGGATTCATATAAAGGCATAGACAAAAGTGTGCACTTTTCGTGAGCTGATGAAAAGTGGCATTGCTGTGAATTTTTGTGCTCATCTACATATATTTCCTCATCAATTAAGCATCCAAAACAACTGCTCTGAATCTGCGTGGCATATGTGAGCTACATCGGAAGAGCAGAACAAAATTAATGAAAGAATTGAAGAAGAGAACCCAAGAGAAAGGATCTCCATCACTGAACATGTTTAAAAGCAGAAACTAGGAGACACTACAAAGGACGAGCAGGGAGGATGTGGTAGAGGGCATCAACTGCTGTTCATATTACCACAATGGGTGGATGAGTGGTCGTTCAGGTGAGTGTGGGTTGTCAGTGGAGACAAACTGCAGCTCCTGGGAATGCCCCAGATCTGACAAATCCTCCCCCACCATCCGTCACCTCCTCCGGGCTCAGCGAGCCAACCTACTCCCCGCTCAGGGTCACACCAACCAGCCGCCACAAGCTGTTCATCTCCAGGTGTTCGTTAATGATCTCCGCCTTGATGCCACAAGCGCGCCTCCACGGCGAAGTGCAATACCTCACCGCGCTAATTATGAGCGAGAGGACAGGCGGCGTGAAATTCACTAATCCGCCGCTAAATGTCAAACAGTAAACTGCTGACTCTCCAGCCACTCCTCAGACATCGTGGCACACTGCAGAACTGTTGAGGGTTGTGGCAGCTAATGCAAATGGGAGGATGAAGGAAAGACTTAGACAGGCACCTTTGAAAGTTGTGGACCAGCAATAGAAATGTTGGGTTGGAGAGAAGCAGTGGATGAAGCTGCTAGTGAAAACCCCTCCTAGAAACAGAACGGTGAGTTCATTAGCATCCTGCCAGGAAAGGCCTATGGGAAAAAGACAATTGTAATATATCTTACCTGTACTCTTATCCAACCCTATCCTATATCTTACTACTCTCATCGTTCCTGTTTTCTACCTTTTGGAGTCACAGACTAACCCAGAACTGTGCATAACACAACAAGGTTTTGCACCTTCATATGGGTAAATAGCTCCACTGCTTCAGTTCACATTAAGTGCTTAGCCACACAGTCAATTATGTTGGCTCAGGGAGGCAAAAGCCCATACAAGGCCGTGATAACGATATGCTTTAGTGGCCGTGCAATGAAAGGGGAGGAGGAAGTGTTTAAGCTGGGCAATTTTTCATAAGGGAAAGGCAAGGCAATGAGATGCTCCATTGCTACTGGTATTATATAAAGACTGGGGAATGCAGAACCATAATGGGGGACATTTAGGGTTATTATTATTGGGCTGTCAGTTTTAGTCTCGGCTACGGCACTAATATCCCACCTCCACTGAAAGAAAACCCCAAGGCATCACCGTTGCATGCTGTATCAATCTACAGAGAGCTGTGATGCTCATGCATAAACTGCTAATGTTATTGCTCCGGGGCCATTTCTAGGCCATGCTGTGGTAAACAAAGACGAGAAAAAACACCTAGTGAACATTCCACTTTGAGTTGAAAGAGGAATCTAAATGTTTGGCCAGATATGTGTTATAAAAACGAGAAAACCATCAGGCTTGGCGTCAAAGAACAAAGCAGGACAGTAATGAGTTGAATACAGAGAAAAGCTTGTTCCAGTGTCATCTCCAGTGGTCCAGTGATCTATTTTGTTGATCTATTTTAAGTAACTATGCACTGAATGTGTAGACAGTGACTGGTCCATATTGCTTTATAAAGATTGCTAAATATTGTTGGTGGAAACATTCAGGTGCTAAAAGTAAAAGTTCCTATCTCCTCCTTCCTCTACAAAACCATTATGAATCACCACATCTGGCCAGAAGGAGGCCTTTTTGTGATTATTTAACAGCAAAGGGAAGCTGTCCATCTGCACAAGACTCAGTGCAAAACCACAAAGGCCCTTTTCATGTGGCTACTGTCAAGAACATTGCTTGTATCTGAAGCATTTCCATCCTCCCATTTTTTCCTTGTGATGCTTACGCTACGCTGCTTTCCAGATCAACCCCTCCACCCCACCCTTCTCCAACTCTGGGAAATGACCAGCAGCTACTGGGCCCATCCTTTCAAAAATCCCTCAGTGCAGCTCCTGCGCTTCATACCTTTAGCATGTGCCATCCACATGGCTGGCAGTGAACAAAACACACACTGTACTCTACCCTTACTATTGTTTGAAGCGCGTTCAAAGGGAGGGAAGGCCGATTTCACGTGGAAGCATCTATTAAACAAGCAAGCCTCCCTCCAGTTCCCTCGGGAGAAAGAGAAAGAAACAATATTTTGCAGCCCTAACCTCAGAACAGCAGAGAAGAAACACAGAATAGATGAATAAGAGCAGAACCAATTCTTATACTTCAGGATATTTTTGAAAAGGTTGCTGTGATGAAATGTATCCACTAATCTTTGTCTGTGTGCGAGTGTGTGTGTGTTTATGTGAACATGTGTATGTGCATTTGTGTATTTCAAGGGTGCACGTGTGCTGACAAAGAGCCCTCTTTTAGTTACAATTTCTCCAAAACATGCGCAGACTCCCAAATGAAGTTATGGCTTCCAAAAGAGACGCCCCCAGAATTCTGTAGACATGGCAGCCACCCACCAGAACAGAGCTGAGCTTCATGCCAATCCAAAACTGCTTGTGAGATTAAACCTGAAGAATGCGAAAACAAAGACGACAACCATGAGAAGCCCTCTGACTGCAAATACTAACCTTTTGGAGAGCATCTCCATAATGCCAGTGCATTCTAATGAGACGGAGAGAACGTGGGTGTTTTGAGAGAGAAACCACTGTCTAAATCGATAGGGTTCCATCTCTGAATCAATAGGTCTTCAGAAGAACTGTGGAGACCAGATCTTGGTGGAGAACAGTCAGCTCTCTGTGCAGAGCTGGAGGTATAGGGAGTCAAGCTCTGGACATGACCCTGCAGAGGTCCGCACTCCTGAGGCTGATGTCACATGTGCTAACATCAGTTGCGATGCTTAGCTTATGATAAGATCTTCTCAGGTTAGAAGCCCTACGGTGCTACTACAACTACATGTGACTCACAGTCGCACATTAAAGCAAAGGGCAGTCACACACATGTTTCTGACGAGAGGAGAGCTGCATACATTTGCACCTTGCTGAGGCTGCACGGAAATTCTGTAAGACCACTGTGGGCAGCATAATTCAGTTTTGGCAAATCTATCCACATTAGGGGATTATTTCAATACTCTCCTTCAGGCACATCAGCTCTTGTTTGGAGAGACTTGCTGACTCATCTGCACTTCAACACACCTTTTATCTCTCTTGTTTTTCCATTTCTTTTCCCTTCTTAGGATGAAAAGCTTCTCTTGAATGCTCTTCAGATGCCTTAGCAATGCTACAGAGAGGTGAGGTCTTTCTCAGAAGTCACCCCAATCAATCAGGGCAGTTTTGCCCTTCAGTGGAGACAGGGACGGTTTCTCTCTGCTCATTCGTCTCAGGCTGCCTCTGCATGTCCTCCTGCCCGTTTTCACACTGATCTTCTCGCCTCACCGCTAACATGATATCTTGCTAGGTTTATCACCAGCTTCGTTTCCTACTCATATACCCTCCTACTCTGATTCACTGATGGCAGTGCCCATGCCATGGATTTTTACATTTTAACAGCTGCAGAATCAGCCCCTAATGTCTGACATGGCATCAGCTAGCAGAGTAACCTGGAGAGGAATGTTTTGAATGATGATATTTGATCTTAATTTTGTCTTCTATGAGGCTTTTGACACAATATTGAGGCAGGAGTGCAAAACATCTGCCCTATCAAATTAGAGAGAATGGTTGTAACTCAAAGGGTCTTGGTTTGCATTAACAGGTAAGATGCAGCATTTTCTCACTGAACGGTGTGCTCAGGCATGGAAATCTGCTACAGCAGCCTCAAAGCAGCACAAAACTTTGCACATTAACAGCACTTTTAGTTATATTCTGAGACAATGCATTTCAGCTTTGCATTGATCAGGAGTACAGCTTAGCAATAATGCATCAGTCTGTACAAACAAATCAGGCTTATAATTTTTTTCCCTAAAGAGTTTATAATGTCTGTCTACTCTCTTTACGGTCTTTTTTTCCTTCACTGTAAATGAATACTGAAGTCATCCAGACTATGAAGGAACACATAAGGAATCATGTAGTAAACTTAAGTGTTAAACAAAACAAAATATGTTTTAGATTTTAGATTCTTCAAAGTAGACACACAACTGATGTCTCATGTTACGTGCCCTACACATCTATTTGTGTGTGCTATAGTTTTTAGTTATGTGTGTTATACTTCCTATAGGTTTTCCCATTGTTTATGGAAGTAGCATTTTGGGAGATTTAGTATGTTATATGTTTTGGCTTTGTGTCCTAACCAGTGTTGGGAACGTTACTTTAAAAAAGTAATTAGTTATAGTTACTCACTACTTGTTCAAAAAAAGTTACTTAGTTAGTAACTGAATTACTCTATAATAAAAGTAACTCGTTACCAGGGAAAGTAACTATTTGCATTACAGTTAAAAAAAGTT
>BRDA01011196.1:0-25824 GCA_036984385.1 Crenuchus spilurus | reverse complement strand
GACAGAGAGAGAGACAGAGAGAGAGACAGAGAGAGAGACAGAGAGAGAGACAGAGAGAGAGACAGAGAGAGAGACAGAGAGAGAGAGAGAGACAGTGAGAGAGACAGTGAGAGAGAGAGAGACAGTGAGAGAGAGAGTGAGAGAGAGAGGATGTAGAAGAGCTCCTGCCTGTTTGATGGTGATGGCTGGTCTCCAGTCCTTCTCCTCCTCCAGGATGGACAGACAGACGGTCCCGGACGGGTAAACGTTGGGATGGAAGATGGGGGGCTCAAATTTACCTGAGAGAGACAAACAGACGTCCATCATCATCATCATCATCACTTGACTCGAGACCATCAGCTCACAGCTGAGACATAAAGGTTAGGACATCAGAGACCAGACAGCGTTCAGGAAAAGCCCAGAAAACATCTTCATTTTAAATGTAATCCTGAAATACTGGATCATATCAGACACACAAACGTCTGAAACAGCCTGTAAAGTGTTCAGTTGTATGTAAAATTATGTGCATTACATCTTCAAATTCTGTTTATTTACCAAAAGTTATGTATTACCATGAAGTTAAGACTGTTTATTAATCAGCACTTAATACAGTACAACGTCACAGATCATCACAATGTGCTTTACATGCTGATACACTGTGAGTCTAACTGATCAACATGTAAACAAACAGACCTGAAGTGTGACGTCATGTAATAAATCTCTTTTTAATGACATTGTAAAGACAGATGAACTCTCTCAGCAGACTCTCTGTGGTGTGTTTACACTGATTCACTTCTCAGTGTGGATTTATAATAAACAGCTCACATGGAGTTTGTGTTTAAACCCCCCAACACACTGTTATAATCTTCAGCCATTACACTCTTCCCCTCCAACACAAACGGGGTCAGAGGGCACTGCTGACTGCTCAAGTCTGACACACGAAGGTTAAACTGGGGGCGGGGCACTAACGTCTGCATACAGAGGAGTCAGGAAGTGTGGCACTCTGCATCACGTCCTGTGGAAGGATGGAGCTGATTACTGAAACACTCACATTTAGGTGGAGATGATGGATAATCGTCCTTGAAGAGCATTCTTAATTTGTACAAACCTCCTTCCCACAGAGTCTGTAACACACACACACACACACACACACACAGTACAACATCACACAGAGCACCCTGCAGAGGGGTCGACTGAGAGGCTCTTTCAGCTCCGATACTGATTATTAGTCGATCTGTAGTATTCAGGTTTTTTACTAAAGCGGAGAAAAGGAGAAAGACACTATATACATTAAACATTATTATTATTATTATTATTATTATTATTATTATTATTATTAATGCAGGGTCATGTTCCAGGGCTGGTCTTCACCTTCTGGGTCACGCTGGCCCAGTGACAAGTTTATAATTTATTGTATATTATCACACATGACACAGTCCATCAGTCTTAAAGGTACAGTAACCGTTTAATTCTAAAGAATAGTCATATAAACAGAAATAACACACAGACATTAAAAGTGCACATAGACCCTCTCTCACTCGTTCACTGCTTACCCCTTTCTTTCCTGGAATGGCACACTCCCAGTTCATTAGATTCATGGTGCCATCTGGGTTCTTGGTTGGTACAGCAACAAAGCCCTGCAGAAACAAGTAATTAGCTAGAACATATCCACATAAAGTACACATAACAGCCAAAACATTATAACCAATAGGCTAATAAGCTTAATATTGCTTACACTTACAGTCCACTTCATTAGGTACACACAGCTCGTCTTTCCACTGACCGTGTACATGCACTATGTATTGAGAGCAGTACATCTGTATATACTTTCACCCTGTTCTTCAATGATCAGGAGCAGGTGGATCATTCTCAGTGACACTGATGTGGTGGTGGTGTGTTAGAACTGCTGTGTCACTCACTGTCCTCTATTAGACACACCTGCCTTGTTGGTCTTGTAGATGTAAACTCAGAGACAGCAGCTCAGCACAGTGTGCGCTGGTCCTCTAGTCCTGTGACACACTAACACACCACCACCACATCAGTGTCACTGAGAATGATCCAGCTGCTCTGTGGGGGGTCCTGATAATTGAAGAAGAACAAAGTCTACAGAGAAACAGAGACTACAGTCTGTACATAGTGCACGTACATGGTCTGTGAAGCTTAAACGGACAATGAGTGGAGATGCAAGCTTTGTGTATCTAAAGAGGTGTGTGTGTGTGTGTGTGTGTGTTTGTGTCTTACATATGGGTGGTCTTTCCTCCAGGCTTTGCGCTCCTGTGACAGTCTACTCAGAGCAATGCCAGACATGACTCATTTGCGCCTCCCTGTGGACAAACAAAGAAACACAACAACAATCACAACGAAAAGCCCGTTTCTGGCCCAAAACAAAGTGAGAGAAGAAAGTGAAATTTACAGCTTTACTAACTAACCTTTAATTACATTCCTACAACGTTTAAACTAACCTAGCTATAAGCTGAAGTTATCTTAGGGGAATTTTGCCGTTCCACCTTAAACGGCGCTGTAGATACATTAAGGCGGAATCAGGTCCTACCATCGTCCTAATGAAACAGCCGCAGCATTTAAGGTGGAACTGTAAAATTACAATAATACGCTCACTGATGTCTTATTAAAATCATATTTACAAGCTTTGGATTAAAACTTACCTTTGATTCTTCAACTGGATTATACAAATGACTGTCGATCAAAATATTACAGTAAGTAAAAATACTTTAAATGCCCAGAAAGCACAACATGTGTGTGTGACTGTACATCAGAAGTGTGTATTAAAGACAGGAGCAGTGCGAGTGTTTACAGTCCTCACACTGACGGTTTAAAGATGATTAACTTCAGACTGAAATTATTTATCAGCTCGTTTGATGAAGAAGCTCCTGTCTGTCGTCTTCAGGTCCTTCAGGCAAAGCACAGGACAGCTAAAAGCGTCCGCCGTCTTCAGCCATTAAGAGTGAGGCAGAAGTCACATATTTCCTATTTAAAGTGGCCTCCTTGTGTTTTTTCTCCTCCTTATTTTATCTTATTTTATCAAATAAAGCAATTCTATAGCATCTGTCTGAAATATACCACCACACAACACTTCTACCAAACACCTGATATATGTTCTACTCTATTGTGTACAAAATTCTAATGACAATTATTTGAATTTTACATTTTAAAGGAGCAATACATCATCGAAAAGTAGTAAACAATTTGTAATAATTTATTTTTACTTCATTTTTAGAACATACAGCTCACGTGATCAAACTTATCGCTGAAAGAACTACTTTATGCTCCATAGATGCTGCCATGTTTAAAATAGGTTTAGTACAGAATTACTGATACATCCTGGCCACTAGGGGGCAGAAGAATAAGCAATTTGGATACGTTTACAAGAATCACCCTGCAGAAAATTACTGATTATAAGTTTTTATTACAACTCAAGCCAAAATCATATTAACTGTGAAGCAGTATAGTTAACATCTGTTTTATGACTGACTCCATAACTTTAATTCTGTAAAACTGATTAGAGACATACGGGCAAAATCCCAAAAACATTATTTCCATATTCACTGATTTTAACACGAGTCAAGAAATCAGGGTTGCCAATTCTTTCAGAGTAGCATCAAGACACACTGGAATGGCCATGACCTCTAAAAATCTTAATCATAATTAATTTTAAACAAGACATTCCACAGAAATGGCCTAGATTGCTCAGACATCTGTCAATTTATCTGCAATATATTAAAATAAAACAATGTAACCAGTGATATTAGATATTCTTGTTTATTTAAACTTCATTGTTAACAAAAGAGCAAAAAATTTTACATTAGCAAACTATCAAAGCTGCAGATTACTCAGAAATATACCTTTAAACTGGTCAGTGTGCATAAGATGAACAAAGGCACTTAGCATGACTCAAATCTTTCTGCATTAGCATCGATCACTGTGCAAAGACGCCGACACGTTTGGAGTCCAAACAGCTCTGTTAGTTTAGAAAAGCTACGAGGCTAATGCTAATAACACATAAGAGAAGTCAGTAGTCACCTAAATTCATACTTAAAGCTCACAGCTCGTCATATTGTGTCTGTGAGACATGTGGATGAGGTTTGAGTGGTTTTGGGGATGTTTCAGTGTAGTTTTACAGAAACGACTGGACTATTTCGGTGACTATTGAGTTCTGGTGTTTTTGTTAGTAATATCAGTCTCACACAGTACTAAACTAAAGACACAAAACATGTCTTAAATGTTGGACTAAAACGACATATGAATGTATCCTTTAATACACTGCACATGTACAGCGGTTCTAGATAGTATCACTTACATAGAACTGGATACTGGACTGTGGTTACACTGATACAGGGAACAGAAATACAGTGCAGAGGTTCTGAATTCAGTAACGGTCCATTCATCCTTTAATATTCCAATACACAAGAATCACAAGTCCCAGTGATGATGATGATGATGATGATGATGATGATGATTATACAGAACTATAAGGAAAAGAACCATTTTGCATTAAGTGGTTCTTTACACAGTGAAACAGTTCTGACTGATGATGAATATGTTGTACATGGTTCTATACAGTACCTTCTTGAAGTGGTTCTCTATAGCCAGGGTTCTGCGACTTCTACAGTGTTCAGCTAGTTACATTATTGGAACTCTGTTGGTGCTGTCTGGAACCACATATGACACCGTCTTCATCAGTCTCTACATGTTCTTTTCCTTCTGTTCTACACAGAAGCCATTTCCTTTGCTAGAACCCTTGAAGAACCCTCTTATTTTGGATTGAGCACAGCCAAGCACTGAAGTGCTTCTGAATTAACCTTAGATTATGATTTTTCAGGACTGATCGTCTTTCATTGTTAGCTGACCAGGTGCTCTCACACCTGTTTGCTCCGCCCCTCAGAGATGATGTGCTCGGGTGCAGCCTTGGCAAACCACTCCGACCACGACCCGTCATACAGGCACACGCCCGGGTGACCGCACAGGTGGGCGGCGAGGATGACGTGGCAGGCGGTCACACCTGAACCGCAGGAGGCCCAGATCGGCTTCTGCAGGTCCACTCCGGCCCGCTGGAACAGCTCGGTCAGCTCCTCCACCGGGCGCTCCAGTCCAGACGAGTCCAGGAAGGACGGGAAGGGCATGTTAATAGAGCCGGGCATGTGGCCAGGTTCAGTACCTGACAGGACGAGAGGAAGAGGGCTTAGAAAGGTCTTCTTCTACAGCTGGACATAAACACTCAGGGGCCACTTCATTAGGTACACACACCTGAGCTCACAGGTGCACTGTGTACTGACTGGACTCCATCTGTTTATCTGTGTACTTTGTTGTTGTCAGGACCCCCCACAGAGCAGGTGGGTCAGTGACACTGATGTGGTGGTGGTGTGTTAGAGCTGCTGTGTCACTCACTGTCCTCTATTACACACCCCTACTGTACCTTGTTGGTCTTGTAGATGTAAAGTCAGAGACAGCAGCTCAGCACAGTGTGTGTTAATCCTCTAGTCCTGTGACACACTAACACACCACCACCACATCAGTGTCACTGAGAATGATCCAGCTGCTCTGTGGGGGGTCGTGAGCATTAAAGAATAGAGTGTCTACAGAGAAACAGAGACTACAGTCAGTGCATCTGTATGGTCAGTGAAACTACAAGGAGGTGGTTTTAATGTAATGGCTGGTGGTAAGTCCATATGTATGTAGTTATTGGAGCTCTGCTCTACTTTATTTACTACTATTGGTTCTGTTTATTTTTTTGTGGATTTTAAAGCTCTAACCTACATTATTTACCTTCTCTTGGTTCTGGCTCGAGCCCACGGAACCGCCCCTGGACTCTAGCGTCCACCAGCTGGGCCTTTTTGCTGGTCAAGTTGTCCAGCACGTCTTGGTAGGTTCTGACCCAGTCTGTGTTGAAAGACGCATTGAAGTGGGCTCTCTCCGGTTCAGTGTCCTGGTCGGACACAGGGTGGCCCTCCTGTAACCAGTGTTTGAGTCCTCCGTCCAGAACCGACACGGACTGGTGGCCGAACAGCCGGAACATCCACCAGACCCGAGGAGCGGAGAACGAGCCCAGGTCACTGCTGTCATACACCACCACGTGGGTCCGGTTCCCGATCCCTAACCGGGACACGTACTCCGAGAAGTTCGGTCCAGAGGGCAGCATGTGTTCAAACGGAGAGGTTCGGTCACAGCACTCATCAATGTTAAAGAACCGGGCTCCGGGGATGTGACAGCGCTTAAACTCCTCCTCTGCGTTCCGCTTCAGCTTCGGTAAGTACCAGGACGCGTCCAGAACGCGCAGACTGGGCCCAACTCTGTGATTTCTCACTGCTTCTGCCAACCACTTCCCTCCTACCAGAGTTTTAACCTGAGCAGCCATGATACCACCTGAACAACAGCGCCTCTAACGGCCAAACCCGTGTACTACAACTACTCTCAAACACGTCACAACAGCGCCTCTAACGGCGGATCCAGTGTACTACAACTACTCACAAACACATCACAACAGCGCCTCTAACGGCCGACTCCGTGTACTACAACTACTCACAAACACATCACAACAGCGCCTCTAACGGCCGACTCCGTGTACTACAACTATTCTCAAACATACAAATAAAACATTTTCAGACCTGGAATAAAACGTGCAATATTTTAATCCACCAATGTGCAACATCTAATGTACAACAGTCATGTATATTTAGTTGTAAACATTCTTTAGAGTTTTGATGAGTTTTATTATATTTTTATATTGTTTTACACATTTTTATAGTATTTGTTAACAGTGTCTTTTAATACCTATTTCTATTACAGAGTACTTCACTGACCCTTTGCTACTGTGACACTTTGAATCTGCCTTGAATTATCTTATCTTAAACCATTCAGTATTAAACATAACAATACTAATGTTTTAGAATGTAACACAGACCCGGTGTACTGCAATTACTCTCAGGAACACGACCACACAGGACAGTTTCTCTAGTTTTACTGTTTATATTTAAGATAAGATAAGATAATCCTTTATTAGTCCCACAGTGGGGAAATTCAAAGTGTTACAGCAGAAAAGGGACAGTGAATTATAAAAACCCTCTGAAGAATATTTACAACTAAATAAATGTACATAACTGTTGTGTGCTTAATATTGTAATTAGTGGATTAAATATTGCACATAATGATGTATAAACATCCCAGTATTGTAATGAATATTTCACATCATGTACATTGTCAGATATTTACATCAGTGTAGTTATAAGTGTAGTTATGAGTGAGGTTATGAGTGGTCTACTGGGTGGTTGTAAAGTTTAACCACAGCAGGAAGGAAGAACCTGCCATAAGGTTCCTTTACACACTTTGGGTGAAGCAGCTGGCACTGAAGGACTCATGAGAGTCATTCTCCTGTGTTCATGTAACATGTATTATGATGCAAAAACACAATAAATGTGGAAAAATTATCATTTTGGCCTGTTAAAATACCCAGTGCAGGTACCCAGATCCATTACCTGTCCAAGGTTCCCTCTAAAGTCTGTGACACCAAAGTACAAAGACATCAGTATTGTTTCTGTCCAGCTTCACATCCATAAGAGTCTCTGACTCTGAGACTACTGCTTAAATTCTTTTTGTAAACACAGTTTAGGCCACTATATGATTTTAGAGCTGCAAACATTTTACTGATACCAACTCATAACATATCAGCTCTGCTTAAACAGCTCATAGAAGAGAGAGAGAGAGAGAGATTAAGGTTACAATATGTGGTCTTTATTGATACTGTTCATTATCCACAGAAAAAAGACAAAGTCAAGGAGAAGTCTTACTTAAAACGAGTATTTGTATCAAATCAGAAATGTTCATACACCTGCAGACACAAAGTCACACCGGCTTATTATGAGAAGATACTACACACATGAAGAGTTAGCAAAAAAAGATAAGCTCCAAAATCAACTTTACAGAGAAGGAAAAACTTACTTTTAATGGAAGTCAAAGGAACCAGACGTTCTAAGTCATTTTGAGCCGTTACTTTTGACACAGTCATCATAACATTTACACACAATATAAAGAGCAGCAAGCTTTTTCAGACCATGTCAGAAACTGAAAAATGACAAAAACAGAATAAACTCTACTCTTAGAAGTGTAAGATTACAGATATCTGTGTTATTTTAAAGTATAAAATATCTCAGTGATGCCCTGATAGTTTCCACTCATCGTAGTGAAGCCAGTAAACGTTTGTTCTGTAACATTTGATGTAAAAGCCGAAGTGCTGAAGAAGGTTGTCAGAAACCTTTTGGCAGTCAACCCAATGTCAAGTTTACAAAATCAAGGTTTCGTTGCTTCAGTTAAGGCATGTACTTCTTGGCCTTCAGCCTGGGGATGATCTGCATATCTCTGACATCATCATGCTGTAGCAGCCAGCACAGGTATCGCTCTGTGCCCATACCCCAGCCGCTTGTTGACAGAGGTGTGACTTGCCTCATGTTCATGTACCATTTGTACGACTCCTCTGGCACAGCGTGGTGTCGCAGGGCCTCTTGTACCATCTCAGGGGTGGAGTGTCGTTCCCCAAGCCCCACCGTCTCCCCCAATCCCAGTAGCAGATCAGCTGCCTTTGCTTTGCGCCTGCCAGAGCCTTCAACATACGCTTGGTAGAAGGGCACACCGAGGTGATCCATTTCTGTCAACCAAACAGCACCACCGTACTTTTCGATCAGGATTCTTTCTCCTTTGCGAGTTAGCTTTCTACCAAACTGGGGCTGCCCATCCTGTACCCACTCAAGACAGTCAGCAGAGGGCAGCATTGTGATGGCTTGCTCCAGAGTCACTCTGGGAAGGGGTTCCTCCAGCCATTTCAGCATGTCTTGTGCGTGTGACAACGTTCCTGCTGCACTCTGGATGATTTTGGAGTGGGTTTTTAACATTGCATAAGTCAAGTGGGCCACAAAGCCTTCTGCTACACTAATAGCATCATTCATGTCACCAAGCAGCTCGCACTCGACATGGTAGAACTGATTCAGATGAGTTGCATCGGGATCTTCTCCTCGAAAGCTGGGAGACACATAGTATGTTCCTGGAAGTCCGTCCTGGAATCGCAAGAAGTATTCCAGCACAAATTGCATGGAGTCAGCTAAGTACACGTCTTGTCCTAACATATTGATGAACACGGGTTCTGAGTCTGACCCAAGGCCCATTGGTGATGAAATTGTGTCCGTCGTGATTGGCGTCAGAGCATATGCGTACTTGCATTTGTTGCTAAAGTATTCAACTGTGCTGTGGAACAGTGTGTTTTGGATCTGAAAAAGACTGCGGTACCACTGGCTCTTTATAGCTAATGTGGAGTGACTTTGGGGGTGTTCCCAAGTTCGAGGCGGAGTGGTCTTTGTGATCTTGGTGTGGATATCTTTTAGAGCCTCAGCAGATGCCAGAGGACCATCTGCTGAAGTTACAAATCCATGGTAGGTTGGGCAGAACTGAGGAGGTGCTGCAGGTAGTATTTTGCCAGGCTTTGTAACAAGGGGAATCAGCTTGGCATGGGCATAGTCAATTTCAAACCCCTCAAATATTAGAGCAACCCCTCGAGCAGCCATCCCTTCTTGAAGAAGATGAGCCACCCTCCGTGTGGCCAAGATTAGGGCTGTGTAGTCACTCCTGTCTAGACGAAAGATGTCACTTGTGAGTGGTTTTCGTGGCACCAGAACAGTAAAGCCAGGTGTGTTAGGAAATGGGGTCAAGAAGGCTACATGTTCATTGTCTTCCCACACACGCCACTGTTGCTCCTCCCCTTTCACAATGCATGCAAAAAGGCCATTATCTAATGGATCTCCATGGAAATCATAGCAGGATGGGGCGTTGGGTGTTGGGAGACAAGCTCTGATCTTTGCCTGAACCTGGTCTAGGTTAGCATCCTCACATCGTGGGCCACTCTTGGAGCTGCAGTAACCAGGATCCTGTATGTGGAATTCCTCTTCACCTGCAAGGCAAGGCTTCCAGTTGGGTCCCAGTCCATGAATAGGCAGGATTTTGACATAGGCAGGCTTATCTGGTTGGGGCATGAACACAAGGGCACAGCGGTGAACTCCAAGCTTCTCACAAAGCAAGTTAGCAACTGTTTGTGCCCCGAGTAACATCTCAACATAGTGAGGCACAGTTAACCGGAAAATGCTATTTGGTCCATTTAAGGCTTTTCGTGTGAGAACTGTGGTTCCTGGCGTCCAGGGTTTGGGATGCAAATAAGCTATAAATTCATCAGTTTCCCAGATCACATTTGCAAAGCTTGTCATGGGTCTAAAGACTTCAGCTCGAGCAATCCCATCAACCACGGAAGCAACAAACATGACCCCAGCATTAGTTTGGACTACAGCGTCACCCTTATGGTCAACTGCAATGATTCCTGCGCATTTCGCCCCAATATCTTCATAGATCACTTCCCGGCAGGCCTGAGAGAGACTGTAGCCTTTGAGGTTGTAGAGACTAGCTACTTTATGAGCAACTGTCTCACGTAAGAATGCATCACCATCTCCTGAGCATGTCACAGCAAGTTTCTTATCAGCATATATTCCTGCTCCAACAATTGCTGTGTCACCAATTCTCCCTTTCCACTTGCCAACTAAACCTCCAGTGGATGTGGCTGCTGCTAGTTTTCCACAGCAATCTAGAGCAACTGCACCTACAGTCTGAGGATGGTTGTTTTTACTGCCACTTAGCTTCATAGCCAGTTCCTTGTGTCTGACATCAGTGTGAAAGTACTCTGCTTTCACTGGCTTCTCTTGGTCCTGGAAACCCCCCAGAAACTCTTCAGCTCCATCACCTGTCAGTAATGAGTGTGCACTCTTGTCCATCACATGGCGGGCTGCTTTCACTGGGTTTTTAACACTCCGCAAGCAAGCCACTGATCCAGACTTCTTGTCATGGCCGTCCACAATAGTCGCCTCCATCTCATGTTGGCCATTTCGGTTGTATACAGAGCCCTTACCTGCATTGAATAAGAAACAGTCTTCCAAGGCAGCAACACTTCGCTGCACTGCGTCCAGACTCCTGCCACCCTGGCTTAGCACTTGTGCTCCAAGGGTCAATGCTGTTTCGAGGGCAAATTCAATTACCTCAACCACCTTGTGGCTCAGCATCATTTCCTCTCCAGCTCCACCATGAATCACTATAGTGAAGACCTTCTTACCACCTTTTGGATGTTCAACTTGGGCAAAATCTTCTGCCCTGGTGGCATTTATTGACCTTTCTTCTTTTTGCAAGAGGCACTCAATGGCCCCCATCTGCCCTGCAATTGCATACCTTAATGCTAGAAGCATGACCAGCTTTAAGTTTACCTCGAGGCACTGTTTGAGTCTTCCTAAGATGCTGGCAAAAGTACCCTTCCCATTTAGCACAAGACGTACCTTGTCCTTCTTCCCCAGATAAGTGACTGCCAGCTGGTCATTGGCATAGACATTGCCCACAGCACACTCCACACCTTCCATTAGATCTGAGCCAGTGAGGTAGATGGATGGGCATCCAAAAAGATCCAAATATTTCTTGAGAGGGTTGTCTTGAGACATGCCCCTGCGCAAGACAGCTAAATGAGGCCCAACACCCTGACCGCATTTTGTCGCTTTGATAAGATTCTTGTGCTCTAAGAATGCCAGGTGGAACTGCCGAAAGAGATCCGTGGTGTAGTGAGGAACATTGTCTGGCCCAGCGGTGGACCCCAGTGCTGTAATGAGTTTCTGAGACTGTGTTGTGACAGAATAAGTTGGATCACAGCGGCCGTGTTTGTAGTGTCGCATGTGAGTTGGAGTCACCATGATGTGGCTGGCAGCTGTTTCGCCCAGAGTTTGCTTTAGAGAGAGCTGCAGTGTGAAATTGATCCACGCATCATATAAACCTCTGTGACCCCTCAGCGTGGTGAAAACGTCTGGATAAGAAGGTACTTCAAATGTGATGACAGGGTTACTTACTTGTGGGTGACTATTTAAAGATTGGCTTGGCATGTCTTTACCTCCCAGTGGGAATTTTAAAGCTTTGGGATGTGAGAAAGCAACATCTGAGCCATTTATCAGTGTCTGAGTCTTTATAAGCTCTGTATTTTGGGACTCTGAAAGGCGCCACATGCTTTCTACTACAAGGCCAGCCACCATTCCATCCAGCGCACAGTGTTCAAACACCACGCCCGCAACGGTGTCTTTGAACACCACCATGTTCATCACCTGTGAGAAGAAAATAGTTTTAATATGTTTGCATAGACAGTAAAACAAACAGTGCATCAATTCTCAAAAACGCAGCATTGATTTAAATTAATGGCTGTATTGTTTACTGTGTTTAAATTAATGTTGTGCTTCATTTTCCATTGTGTTTAAACCCCTTACCAGTGTTGTAATCTAATTAAAGGTTCAATAGTTTTATGACCTGAGGTGAAACCTACTGGAAGGTCTCCGGATGGGCCACATTTTTCACCTACCTTGTCATAATACCTCAGGCACTGACCATCAGCGCCTCCCAAACGCACAGCATTGAGAATATCAGCCAGGTTGGCTGGTGCGGGACAGTCCTCCAGCGACAGCGCCAGAACAGCGCTCTCCATCACCCCGAGTGATTCTGCTGCCTCGCCACCACCCATCAGAATCTCCTCCCTGATGGCGTGCCAGTTTTGGCGGTGAAGAGCAGATAGTCCACAGATCACAGAAGGGTCTTTCTGACCTTGTGCAGCTGGCAGACGCATCACATGGGTAAGCTGGGTGTAGATATCATGAAGAGGCAGGGGGGATACAGCGCCCCCTACACCTGGGCTCCTTAAGATTTGAACAGGAAATACACCACCTCTGCAGGTCACGATGGCGTGCAGGCTGTGAGGATAGATCTGAAAATAAAACAGTCAGGCCAAAGATATAAGACATTTTAGGTCATTACAGATCAGCTCTCTGCAGAATATCTAATATTTCTCATTTGATTTTAATCTGTTGGCATTTTGCCAGTGCCAATTATAATTTTTTAAAACAATAACTGCTTCAAAATGATAAATCAGCATTAATATTACAGACCTAACAGAGAAATATTAGAATTTTGATAAAGACTGTGGTTTTAAGAGAGATTGGTTTGAACATTGCTCTTTGATGGCTCAGAAACTCCTTAGGAGACAAAATGCAAGTCTCCAACTCAAGAGGAGACGTGAGATTGAGTCTTTTTCTAGGAGAAACATCGGAGACATCTCATTTACATCTCCATCTGGTCTCATTGTTTTCTTAGAGTAACTACTGAGATGTTAGGGAGATAACTTTGGATGTTTCTCCGCTGACTCACCTTGATCTGATCCTGTCTCTTGCCTGGGAGACGACTGGAGGCGAAGACCTCTGACTGCTGAGTACGTTCTGTTGGTACGTCTCCCTCGATGAGCCAAGGCTCACTGTACAGCTTGGCTGCAGCCCAGAGCAGGGTGGAGGCTCTCTCCAGCTGTGCACATTCTCCCTTAGCCTTGGATGGAGGCAGGACGGAGGGGATGGCCGTGGAGGTGGGCAGAGGGTCGCAGCAGGAGAGTAGTCGCTTCTTGAAGTGCTCGGTTACCCAGTTGTCAGTACCGGAGGCGTTGGCCTTCAGCTGTTCCTGGGCATCCTGGAGAGCTTGTGTCTGCTGGGAGAGGGCGGTTTTGTAGTGGACGTACTCCTCAGGGCTCAGGATGAGCTGAAGAACACGGCTGGCTTCTTTTAAAGTGATGTCCAGCTCTGGAATCGGGTAATCGAGTAGTGCCATCCTGAGGAAGACAGAAGAAAAGTTCAGACCTTCTTTTCATCTGCTTGTCCAAATACTTAATCAAAACTCTCAACATTAAAGGATCCGATTATTTATCACTTTAATGTGGTCACATTTTGTCCAAATTCAGAGCACCTCAAAGGTCAGTCAGCGGGTGTAGGACCATTAAGGGCCTTAACAGTCCTGAGCTGCATGTACAATAACATACTGTCAGTAGAGCAGCACACAAAGCCTCACAAACTGTAATATGACAATGAAACCACCCTCATCCTGTCATAATGACCTGCAGGCGTAGATTTAGAATGAATGTCTGATTAGTTTTACTCTTTTCTAGGCTCACGTGCCCATTAGTGTCCAAACTGTAATCCAGCCAGTTCATGACTCCAGAGAGGTCACCTTGTTCTAAGTAAGACAATACGTCTATAGTGAAGACAGTCTGTGACTGTCCTCCTGACACGTGCTTAAGAGGACGTCCCCAATTACCTTTTTTTCCCTGGTAATGAGAGTAACATGGTGTTGACATTGCCAGTTGTCATGAGAACATGTCTCATGCTGAGTGGCATAATGAGATTTTGTTTGATTGACCGTCACAGGCCTCTCCATCACTCTCACAATGAGGCCTTTAATATTACGACTGTAATCAGGTGATGTTAGTGGTTATTATTGAACAGAATCAGCCTCATAGCAACACCTAAAGTCATTTCTCAGGACACTCCACCCTGACTGAATGAACTATAGATATCAAGCACAAGAAGAGAGGAAATACTGGTGTGATTTCTACACCAGCCAGTGATTTAATATAAAAACATTCCTACGTAACTCATTTCTGTAATCCCACTGTAATGTAATTTCACTTTAGATCCTTTTCACCACATTAAACTGGACTATTATTGTTGTTAAAGGCTTTAAAGCACATTTCAACCATCTAAAACACGCAGAAGGTAGTATAACCAACACCCAAATTTTGCCATTTTGTCAATGTAAGCTGTTCCTAACATATAGCAGAACATAATACATGACAAAGCATTGCATTGATGTAATTATATGGTTATAATATTATTATTATTATATTATATTATATAATATAATAATATTATAACCATATATATATATATGGTTGTCTGTGTTGTATTTGGTTAAAACAAACATCTTGACAACTGTAATGTTGAGCAGTACATCCTGAAAAAAGGTACTGGACCATCGCTCTTTAGTTTTGGAAAATAAAAGTATCAGATTGTGCTGTAATGAATGTATTAATTATACTGACTCCACTCCTGTCCTGGCTCCAGACTTTTACTTTATTAAAAAGACACAAAAGTCACTACAGAGCTGATAAACTGAAGAATTAACACTTAAATCTCTCCATGTTGGACCATTATGGTTACATTATATAGTAAACTCCGCTTTCATATGTAAGTATTAAAGAATAGAAATTCACACTCACCTCAGAGCAGAAGCGACTCAGAAACGTATACTGTGCTGGAAGAAACTCAGTGCACAAGTTTATTTGCAGCCAACAAACAAGAGGAGGACTTTAATTTGGACCCAGTGATTCCAATTAAGGAATTCAATTTCCCTGTTACTGATAGAGGCTGACTGTATCACCAGCCAGACCCTACTGCATTCTTCCCCATGAGCAGACCTGCTTTAGAGGAGTTTAGTAAAGCATGAACACGTTTAGTGTCCAATGGTGGCCAAGGTGGGACACTGGCGTAACTGTGTGTTAGCCTAACGTTGTATGGCAGATGATGTTAATGATGATGTGGTTCATTTAGCACAATAGCCAACACAGCCAATCATGATGTAGACTGGGGTCCAGTTCATGTTTGTAAGACAGACTAAAGATTTTCATATTGGAATTCCTCGTTCCACTTTAAGTAGTGCAGCAGATCCATACAGTCAGCTACAAGGACCAGCAGCCTGAATGTAATAACTGCACTATTTAAGGTAGTCATGATGTTGCTTAGTGTTTCATAGGGTGTTGCTAGGTGGTTGCTAGGCAGTTGCTATGGTATCCCAGGTGGTTGCTAAGCAGTTGCTTTGGTGTCTCAGGTGGTTGCTATGAAGTTGCTAAATGGTTGCTAGCTGGTTGCTATGGTACTGTTAAACAGACACTAGATGGGTGCTACAGTGTGGTGAAGTGATTGCAGTGGTATTTCAGACAGATGTCATGATACTGCTTAGTGGTTGCTAAGTTGTTGCTAGGTGGTTGCTAGGCAGTTGCTGTGGTATCTCAGGTGGTTGTCCAGGTGTTGCCTTGGTAGCCCATGTGGTTGTTTGGGTGTTTCAATGTATTTGTATGATTGTTACAGTTGAAATTAGTGAACCATCTTCCACAGAGAATAAACTTCTGCACAAAGCCTGAACTAAACCCTAAAATGGTGCTTTTACTAAAGTCACAGCACATTAAAACCTATGATTTTTCAGGTATATTAAACTCAGCAAATAAGTATGAATTGTCCACTAAATGTCATATAAAGTGTTGTATATACAGGGACCCTGTAGTGGATGTGTTCACTGAGATAATCAGCAAGCTGTGGCTTTTGGCCGGAATACACTAACTTTTGCACATGACTGTCTTACAATCTGACTGTAATAATTTAAAACAGTGAGCCATGAATCTGAATCTCATTATTTATCTTCTAGACCATCTCAGCTAAACAGTTTAATGGAGTACAGACTGTTTGCTCAGTACTCAGGTTTCCACTGAAGCTCACTTAAGTCTCATTACTCCACTCAAACGTGTCAGCTGTTACAAAGACGGGGTCTTCTGTGGAGCCACTAATGTCTCATGTGACTGACTGTACACGTGGTCTGCTCTTTCATTGTCTTCATGTGATCCAGGGCCTGGGAATTTACCAACTTTTCGTGACACACTCAGGATTCAGATCAGTGTCCAAAGTTTATTGCTCAAATGTTGCTTCTTGATGGCTCTGAAAGTTAAGTAACATGAGACCAAGAGGAGATAAACATTATAAAGTCATTCTGAACTTATGAGGCTCATATAAGACTCATTGTGAGGATGTTCTGTTGAATTAAAATATAAATTGATGCCAGTCTGTGGTCTTATAGTGTACATATGTCACTATAATTTCAGCAAAGTGTACAATTTAGCAGCGGGGAGTTTGTAAACAACCCAATGTAGCTGAGATATTCCGTGAATAGGGTGAGCCGTTGGATGTTGAGGTTTTGAAATGTCTTTTTATGGATTATAAATCGTATATAATTGTTATTACTAATTATAATTATGATTAATATAATTAATACTAAATATAATTATAATTGTTATTACTAATTATTTTTGTAAAAATATATTATTATTATTATTATTATTATTATTATTATTATTATTATTATTATTATTACTGTTTTATTACTATCACAAGATGTAAACGTATCAGTATGGGCATTTGTATTTTTAAAATGTATTATTATTGTGTCAACAGCAATAATCAGAATCAGAATCAGAAATACTTTATTGATCCCAGAAGGAAATTACAAAAATATAAAATAAATATAAATAAAATAAATAATTACAAATTATTAAAACATGTGCACTATTAAAATACTATGTTTTACCGTTTATATTTAAATGTATATCATATATTTAAACTGTTATGTATTGAACTTTTATATTGTATTGAATTGTACTTTTATTCGTTTATGTCCCCGGAAGTGGTTTTGTGTATTTCCGATGCAAAGGCGTTCACGGTCAGTAAGGACCCTGTGGCTAAAGCGGAACATTTCTCTGCTTTAAAGCACTTTTATTAAAAGTAAGTTCACTTTTAAACCGTTTTATAAACGGTTATTTTTCATACACGCCCATAATAAGTCCGGTTTATTGTGTGAGCGGGTTTAATGACGTATTAAAGGTCATTTAAAAGGACTATTAGCTGTTAGCCGGCTAATGTTAGCACGTTGTATATATAAAAATCTGATTATTATTATTATATTTTAATCAGATTTACTGAAATATTGTGTATAAACTTATCAGCTCTTCACACAGAAAAGTACTTTAAGATCTCTCTGTGAGGAAGAAGCTGCTTGTGTCGAAATCTTAATTTAAGCTTTTATTCAGAGCTAATGTTAAAATTTCTGTGTTGGAGACAAAACCAGGCTTACATATTTATATTATTCTTATCAACACTGATATGTTCAGGCATATACACACAGGTTTGACTAAGTTAAGTCCAGTCCAAGTGTTACTGTTTAAAGGTCTGAGTTTGAGTAAAAACGATCAACATTTCTATCACATTTCATGTAAAAATGTCATTTTAAGAATGTATATAGTGAAAAAATATAAAAGGATACTTCTTTCTCCTTTATGTTGTTTGGACTTCTGATTTTGGTGTTTTAGGTTAGGGTTGGCATGGCATGATACCAGAATTATAATTTAAACAGCAATACTTATACATGATACCAAATCAATACTCTGACTGTAAATGTATAAAAAACTCAATTTAATTCATTAATTAATTACTAAATTATATTACAGACACATTTCCACGTTTATAATTTACTTTAACATGTCTGGTTTTTAATGCTGTCTCTGTAATCCATACACAGCTCTTCAGTTGTCAACAAAATCCAGTAAAACACTTAAATTTTGCCGTTTATTTGTATTAAGCTCAGTTTGGGTTGTATTAAGTGTAGACGAGGTCCTTCTTTTACAGGAGCTCCTCTGTGATTTTCTTTAAATCTGAGTGGACCACGTCTGTGTTTTTCCCCTCATCCTCTGACAAAGTGACGAACTGAATATCTCTTTGTTTTTTAGCTCGTCTGGTCGTTTTAATCCTGTTTGTAAGCACATGTGTGATTTTCCAGGCAGATGTTGTCTTGCTTTGGAAAGTTTATAGAGTCAGTAGAGTTTTGACTGAATTAGAAAGCGTTTGTAAAGTCACACAGTAATGTAGAGTTTTATAACAGGATTATTAAAGAATAATTCAGCTTTATTAATGGAGCCATTATACTCACAGCGACGGGTCCAAATGAGCTGTGGTCATACGAGGTGCAGACATGCATGTTTATAAAACACTACAAACCATGTTATGGATCTTTTAATGTTCATAGAGCATCAGTGACGTAGAGCTTAGAGCTGCACTTTAAAGACTCAGACGCTCTTCTGATCCGCGCTGTCTCTCTGTAGGTGTTTGTGTGAGACGCTCGTCTCTGCCTGCCGTAACTCCTCCCTGATGGGCGGCTGGTCTCGCAGTGCCGTGCTGGAGCTGTACAGAGCGCTGCTCCGTGCAGGGCGTCACCTACAGTACACCGACCGCAACTACTACAGGCGAGCCGTGACCCAGGAGTTCAGACGCTGTCAGAACCTCAGTGCTGTGGGAGAGAAGGAGGACGCCTTGAAGAGAGGCCAGTTCTTCCTCAACAGCCGTCTGGGGGGGCTGGTCTAGAGGGGGGGGACACCACCATCACACAGCAGGTTCTGAACAGCAGGTACACACTCAGAATTACACTAAACCCGACGTCCTCAGTGCACTATTATACAGGTTTATTCTGCTCACACCTTGTATTACTGCAGGCCTGACACAGCTAATGAACCTTCTAGTATCTGTTCCATTCAGAGCTTCCTGACTTTCTTCTCTAAGCTCCACCCAAAAGGGGAGGAGTCATATAAAAGCTTCTGTTCATCTCTGACTATTCTGAGCTGCTGATTAAAGGTTCTGCTTCTAATAAAGCTTCAGTGACTATAAGTGTTGATGTTACTGATGTTTGAGTCCCAAACAAACAGAGCTGATCACTCAGGTTCAGTTCTGCTGAAGTAGAGGCTTGTGGACCCACATCATGTCCCTTTAGTGCTGCGCAGCCTGTAATACAGGACTTCTGGGAGTGAAAATGTGAAAGCTGCCACATTTTAAAGGTCTGCTGTCTGACAGGGTGGCAGTATTATGTTCTCTGTACTGAGGACAGATTTGGTTAATATTTGTGTTTGTGGAGTTTTGAGTGTGTTAAAGTGTCCTGTGCACCTTTACACTGTAGTCTTTATAATCAGTCTCCTCGCTGATGGAGAACCTGACCCAGCTGCTCTGAGGACACACTTTGTTTATTTTGCTTTGTTCAGTGTAGCGGGAAGGACAGGATGGCAGGAGTGAACGGCGACCGGAAAGGGAAGAAAGACGACAATGGCATCGGCTCAGCCATTGACTTTGTGTTGTCCAACGCAAAGCTGGTGTTGGGGGTGGGAGGAGCCGCCATGCTGGGCATCGCCACACTGGCAGTGAAGAGAGTGAGTTAACACTGACGTGCTGCTTGTTAATGTTTAGAATCTGTGATGGACTTCTGAACCATTCCATGCCCTCTGCTCTCTCTCAGATGTACGATCGAGCCCTCAGTGCCCCGTCCAGCCCAACTAAAGCTAACCAATCAGGTAAGAGGAGCTGGGAGGAGCCAAGCTGGCTGGGCTCGTCTCCACGGACACTGAATCGTGACATGAAACAGAACGTCAGCCGCTCTCTCCAAACCCTCCCCACGTCCTCCAACTCCTTTAATAAGCCAGGTGAGTGCTGTGCCCACCTGCTGATGCCACACACATCAGGATGCAGCGGCTGAGAGGCTGTACAGCAGAGATCTGTTGTTTTTACTGAACTCTCAGTGTTGCTGAGCTGAGTGTGTTGTTTCTGTTATGGACTTTAATGGAACAGCAGAGCGAGCAGACCTGTCTAACACGTCTCTGTGTTTACTGCCAGGTTTGAGCTCAGAGGAGGGGCTGTTCTACATGTACAGTGGGTATTACTCTGTAACCTCCCCCTGTAGCTCCTGGAAGACTTGAGTGTTTTGTCTGTAGTTGGAGATGTAAGCTGACTGCCTGGTTTATTCTCCGGGTGTGTAGCTTTGGTGTTGTGGAGAAGATGCCCCACACTGGCATCAGAGATGTTTTAATGTGCTGTGTTCAGCTTGATCCAGGTTGGACTTTTTAAATATATAAACACTTGTTGGGACTCCAGCCTGGGCCCAGTCAGGCCAAGGAGGGTGAGCCTAAGCTTCTCCATCCCATGTCATGCCCTGTGTCCTGGCGGTACAGCAGGCTGGCATCAGTAGAAAGTACTAGTCACATGGGGCGATGCCAGCTGTGCTGCTTCCTGTGCACAGACAGCAGAGCATCATGGTCTATTTTTAGTTCAGTGAAGTCTTTCCGTTACTGTCCTCAGCCTAAAAATAACAGGTTCTTTTTGGGTTCCTCAGACTGTCACCAGCAGAACCTTTTCTTTAAAAAGTCTTGAAGTACATGAAAGAAGAATTTGTACATATGTAGACGGTTTTAGAGCCCAGTCTGTGTTTAAAAGGTTCTGAACACACACAGTTTCCTCGTAGTGTTGTAGAGTCACTCTGCTGTGTTTGGACTTAAGTTTGTGCTGAGAAACATCAGAATTCTGTGAATAACAGGTGTGTTAGCTGATTTCTCTGTTAAATCAGAGAGCAGAACGTGTGTGTGTGTGTGTGTGTGTGTGTGTGTGTGTGTGTGTGTGTGTGTGTGTGTGAGAATGTTTTGTCATTGCTGTGTAACTAGAAGAACCTGCTGTCCTCAGATTACCTGCGGCGGGCTGTGGGTCGTGAGGGCAGCACCGGTAAGGCTGACCTGCAGAGGGCGCGGTTACGCCTGTCACTGCAGGAGCACCTCTGGGCCTTTTTTCACGAGCGCGTGGCCGTCCCCACCGAAGAGCAGGCCGTGGCCAAAAGGGCTGCGCTGGACATCTGCGCTGAACTCCGGGTCTTCCTGCACGCCAAGCTGCCCGACATGCCCCTCAGAGAGATGTACCTTAGCGGCAGCCTGTATGATGACCTGCAGGTGAGAGAAGAGCAGAATACACATCAGTGCCTGAGGTCTTATTCAGTATAAACAAACAAATACATTATTATTATTATTATTATTATTATTGTTATTATTATTATTATTGTTGTTGTTGTTGTTGTATTTATTATTATTGTTATTGTATTTATTGTATTTATTATTATTAATATTGTATTTATTATTAGTTATTTGTTATATTTATTGTTGTTGTTGTTGTTATTATTATTATTAGTATTATTAGTATTATATTTATTATTGTTATTGTTATTATTATGTTTATTATTGTTATTATTATTATGTTTATTATTATTAATATTATATTTATTATTATTATTATTATTATTATATTTATTATTATTATTTTTGTTATTGCTATTATTATTATTGTATTTTTCTATTATTATTATCATTATTATTGTATTTATTATTATTATGATTATTATTGTATTTATTATTATTATGATTATTGTTATTATTGTATTTATTATTATTATGATTATTATTGTATTTATTATTATTATTATCATTTTTATCATTATTGTAATTATTATTATTATTATTATTATCATTATTGTATTTATTATTATTATTATTATTATTGTTATTGTTATATTTATTATTATTATTATTATTATTATTATTATTTTTATCATTGTATTTATCATTATTATATTTATTATTATTATTGTTATTGTATTTATTATTGTTATTGTTACTGTTATATTTATTATTGCATTTATTACTATTATTATTAATAATATTATTGTTACAGTGGGGGTGAAGTTCAGTTATTGATAAAAAGGTCATAAAAACAGAACCACTGAGCAGTAATCAGTCATACGAGCCTCGTCATTCTCCTCCCTTTGCTTTGTTGTAGGTGGTCACAGCTGATCACGCTCAGCTGATGGTTCCTCTGATCTTGGAGAAGAACTTGTGGTCCCCCATCCCTGGTGAAGACACCATCATGAACATTCCTGGTTTCTGGCTTGTGAGGCGGGAAAACCTGGAGTACTTCCCCCGGGGCAGCAGCTACTGGGATCGCTGTATGGTGGGCGGGTACCTCTCCCCCAAAAGTGTCCTGGAGGTGTTTGAGAAGCTGGTTGCTGGTTCTATTAACTGGCCTGCGATTGGTAGTGTGCTGGATTACATCATTCGGCCTGTGGTTCCCTCAGAAACTCTAAGTCTAGAGGTTCAGTATGAAACGGACCGCCGGCTGTACGTGGACTTCCTGCCGTTGCTGGTTATGGAGGATGGAGTTTCGCTGATCGCCAAACCGCACCGGCTGGCGGCCGACCGGCACGAGAACTTGTGGCGGCAGAGTTTCCGCGTGGCAGAGACGGCGAAGCTTCGCACTCTAGACCAGGAGGACGGCGGGTGTCGCTGCGCGTGTCTGAAAGTTCTCAAAGCCGTTTGTAAGCTGAACCCGGCGCTGTCCAGGCTCAACGCCAGTCAGCTGACCAACGCCATCCTCCTCCTCAGTGAGCGAGAGGGCGACTGGACTCAGGAGGCTCTGGCGGATCGTTTTACGCAGCTGCTGCGCACAATCGTAGGACACCTGGAGGCTGGCAGGCTGCCCTCCGCCCTCAACCACAAAGTGGACCTGTTCTGTGAGCTCACCCCACAGGAAGTCGATGAACTGGGATACACGCTGTACTGTGCTCTTTCAGACCCAGAAAGCCTGCTGAGGACTGCGTAACACACTCACTGCTAACGTCTGCTGCTCGTTTAATCGGCTCCGTTTTTATTTTAGCGCTCGTAGTGAAATTAAACCAACGGGGGGGCGATTTCACTTCCAGACCAGAGTCACAGTTTGCTCGTTTCCCTGCTCGACACACCAAAGCAGAAGGAGTTGGATCAGGTGTATCGTAGGCTGGGCAGTGATGTGAATTTAGACAGCGTCTCTAGTGATGGACCGGTACGGGTTTCTAATGGCTGATGATTAGAGAACAGGACAGCTGATCAAACGTCTGCGTCGTTTTGTCCTTTTACATCCGTTTAAATATAAATATTAAAGCTGCTGAGATGGAAGGATGGATTCATCAGTCATTCCTTCTTCTGCCTGTAGGGTGTGTAGAGGCTGTAACACTGTTGTACAGCAGCTACACTGATCAGGCTGCCTGTAGAGTGGTGATACTGACACTAGGGGGAGCTCTAACATTGTTCTACAGCAGCTACACTGATAAGACTGTCTGTAGAGTGGTGATACTGACACTAGGGGGAGCTCTAACACTGTTGTACAGCAGCTACACTGATCAGGCTGCCTGTAGAGTGGTGACACTGACACTAGGGGGAGCTCTAACACTGTTGTACAGCAGCTACACTGATCAGGCTGCCTGTAGATGTGCCTGTAAATGTGAGGTTTCTGTGTTTACTGGCCTCCTGCTGATGCTGATGGCCTGAACGTGTCAGTAATGGACCAGATGAATTGGTGAAGCACTTTGTCGGTCCATCACTAGTCCTCAGCCTTGTTACGATAAAGTGTTGTGATGCTGCTTTTATGAAGCGCAGCCTTGTTCTGAACACAGACGCGTCTCAGACTGAAGTGTAATCGTCCTGTAAGTGTTTATAGTTGACTGCCGTTAGGTTTGTGGGTTATTTCAGTCTTCTACACGTGTTTAGTGGTACAGCTGAGTGCTGGGACTAAGCAGTCACTGAAATGGTCTCAGATGTAAATGGTGACTGTAGTGACATTGTTTATTGTAGGACTCGTGTGTAGAGCATAGAAACCTCCAAACTGTGTCAGATCTGGACTTAAAGCCCCTCCCTGAGTATCCCAGCAGGTCTCTCCTGCCTAAAGAAAGACTTCATCTCCATCCTTCTGAGCTGCTGTCAGAGCCTGTGGTCCACCGCCGAGCCTCGGTAACGAGACGCTGGACTGAGCTTCGTGTGTTTGTTCTGCTCGACTCGGAGCTGCTGTCCCAGGAGGAGCCGTTTTTCCAGACGCAGCAGACGCCGTAGAGACGGGAAAGTGAGGCTGGAGACGTCGTAGCACACTCGTCATTACGCACACATCACTTAACTCGCTTCCTTCCTCTGCCGCCCGTGTCCGGGACCCTTTTTAGAGCCATTTTAGGATAAAAGTTGCCAAAAACGTGTTGAATGAATGAAAGTTGCAGATCACAGCTGGTTGTCTTGCTCGTCCTCGTGTGCAGAGGCTCAGTGTGTAAAGCTTTGCCTTGTTCAGAAATCTATTTATGAGATGATTAAAGTGTCCACCTTTGTTAAAGCGTCTGTGATGTTTTTACAGGGATGTGGGTTTAAAACAGGACCAGGTTTACTCTCACGCCTGGTGATGTCTGAGACAGTCAGTGAGCACAGAAGTCTAAAGTGTTCCAGATCAGCAGAACCCTGCAGGTCAGTACAGAGTACGGTCCTGCTCCTCGGCCCACTCCGTCAGAACCGTCCGGGGCGGCTGCAGGTGGGCAGCACATTCCCGCTGGACGTCCTGACTCCAGCACACAGAGATAGATGTGCTCATTTTCTCACAGCCAGACCAGCCTAAACTTGAGTTGAAGACTAAGTTAAGGTTAGTCTTCAGACACACACCACATGCTCAGGTGGATGATTTTGGGCCACTTCACCCAAACACTGAGCTGTAGATCAGGAGCTCGGAGTGAGACGCTGTAATGAAGCTTTGGTGTTAAACTCACATTAGTCCAGTTTAGAAGAGGAAACAGATCAAAGGCTCTTTGATCTCAGAAGCTTAGATTTGTTAAATCATCAGTTCCCTCCTCGCCTCCTCTGACCAGGCCAGTCTACAGTCTCTGAGAAGGTTCTAGACTGTGGAGCTGAAATTGAATTAGTGTCACTGATGAAGATCACGCTGGACGTCATGTGCTGGACTTTGGGGGTCAATAAAGTCACTTATTTACCCCGTTAAGTGAATGTGGCCACAGTAACAGCTATTAAAGCTGGATTTGAGAAGATTTACAGGAGCAGTTAAAGTGAACAAATAAGAGCTAATAATCCACATGATCTCAGCACCGTTTCTCCGTCCTTAACCGTCCTCAACACCGTTTCACTGATTATTAACAAGCAGCATGTTGAGAATGTCTGTAAAGCCCAGTGCTGATAGTAAAGAGAGCAGATACATAATACTGAGCTGTGCTGACTTATTTATATCTGTTAGAAGATTAAAGGAAATTCTAACAGACTCCATCTGTCTGTACAGTGGTGATACTGACACTAGGGGGAGCTCTAACATTGTTCTACACATAACCCAGTCTGATCTGACTGGTGTTTAGTACAAACCGGATTCCAAAAAAGTTGGGACACTAAACAAATTGTGAATAAAAACTGAACACAATGATGTGGAGGTGCCAACATCTAATATT
>BRDA01011194.1:29011-91651 GCA_036984385.1 Crenuchus spilurus | reverse complement strand
TACTTTCATAACCGGTCACGAGAGCCACCAATAAAGCACAGCGAGCCGCATGTGGCTCGTGAGCCGCGCAATGAGTATCCCTGAGCTACAGCAATATATTCAGTGAGCAAAGGTTTAGTCCACAGGTGGGTTGTTTATTTTTTTGCATTATTTGAGTGACTTGGGGTGATATTGTGGCTCTCTCCTTGACTTTGATCTGTCAATATGGCTCTTTTGAAAAAAATAGTGAGGATCACTGGCCTACGGTTTTAACTTTGCTTGATAAATCATTCAAATTACTAGCGTTATTTCACTTACCCATCCATCTTGCTGGTCCATTATGGGTGGGTTTTACATCATTCCTTCAAATAAACAGCGCCCTCTAGCGGCGGCTTGTTCGCTCCTTTGCAAATCTTGATTTACGCATTTGTGGATCAGACAGGCGAGAGGAAAGTCTCAAAACTCACAACACGTGAGAGGAAATGAATAAAGAACAAGCGTGATTCACAAATGCACATGCAGTGAGTCACAAATGCACACGCTGTATTTTATAAATACATTTTAAGTTTGAGACTTCAGCTTACATAAAAATTATGATTTATATATAAAATGTAGAAATGTGCATTTACGAGTTTAACAGTATTTGTACAAATTGCAGGTCGTGAGACACAAACTGTAATATATTTATTTGTGAACAATGAAATGTATTTGTGACATATGTGTAATTTGTGGATTATCATTTACACATTTGTCAATAGTTTTGAGACTAATCTCTCTCCATACAATCAAGCCACGTTCGGTGTACACACACACTGTAGAACATTTAAGACTATCTATTTGTAACCATGTTGAATTAAAACATGACCATCTAGATGACTCATGTTAAGTCATGAATCATGTTAACTTATAGCGATGATTTATGTTAAGATTTGGGATATACTGTATATACACTGCTCAAAAAAAATTAAGGGAACACTTAAACAACACAATGTAACTCCAAGTCAACCACACTTCTGTGAAACCAACCTGTCCAGTTAGGAAGCAACACTGAATGTGAATCAGTTTTACCTGCTGTTGTGCAAATGGAACAGACAACAGGTAGAAATGAGAGGCAATTAGCAAGACAACCCCTATACAGGAGTGGTTCTGCAGGTGGTGACCACAGACCTTTTCTTTGTTCTCATCCTTTCTGGCTGATGTTTTGGTCACTTTTGCATTCTGTCAGTTCTTTCACCATAGAGGTAGCATGAGGTGATGTCTACAACCCACAGAAGTTGCTCAGGTAGTGCAGCTCATCCAGGATGGCATATCATTGCAAGAAGGTTTGCTGTGTCTGTCAGCACAGTGTCCAGAGCATGTAGCAGATACCAGGAGACAGGCCAGTACACCAGGAGACATGGAGGGGGCCGGAGGGCAACAACCCAGCAGCAGGACCGCTACCGCCTCCTTTGTCCAAGGAGGAACAGGAGGATCAGTGCCAGAGCCCTGCAAAATGACCTCCAGCAGGCCACTAATATCCATGTTTCTGCTCAAACTGTCAGAAACAGACTCCATGAGGGTGGTATGAGTATGATTCCAAATCCAGACCTCCAAGGGGTAATAATTTTGATTTACATTGATCATTTTTATGTTATTTTGTTCTCAACGCATTCCACTATGTAATAAATAAAGATTTTCAACTGGAATATTTTATTCATTGAGATCTAGGATGTGTTATTTTAGTGTTCCCTTTATTTTTTTGAGCAGTGTGTGTTTATATATATATATATATATAGACCCCCATATCTCATTACAGTTGAGAAATTAATCAATTAAAATGGATGTTAGGCAGGCGTGGACACCTGAGCAATACTGAAAGGTCCCAAATTGTTAGACATTTGAGTTGGAGCATCTGTGTAATGGCAAGTTTAAGGAGTGCACCTGGTCAGCAGTGACTGACACACTCCCAGATCCTAATCCAAATTACAGTATATGTAGCAGTTCCACCTGACAACTTGAATGATTTAAAAAATCGACTGCAAATGTATGATGCCTGATGCCACAGGACACCTTCAGTGGTCTTGTTGGGTCCTTCTGTCAGTGGGTTGTAGCTGTTTTTAGCAGGATGGGAAGTGTCAACAGCATGTTATGCATTATCAAGGTGGTCAAAATATTTTGGCTGACTGGTGTATCACATTCCCACAGTTTAGTTCCTCTGCTCTATTGAGTCATATGAGGAACCAGCAGAGGAAGTGACCTGTTATTGCTGAGCTTCAGTGCCAGTGCAAAATGTCAGACTAACATAAGACTAATGCAAATAACACACTCAAATTAAATTTGGCTTTTTTTTAAACCAATAACTAGTAACATTTTAAAACAACAGAAATGTTCTTACAATGACCTCTGAAGCGTGGTGGGACAGGGGGTGCATGCATCCTATTGAAGTACAGAAAGCAGGCCAGTCCTAGAGCCAGAGAAAAACACAGACCAGCAGCAGCACATACCAGCAACCTGTGAGAGAACTTTCTCTGCTTGGATTCATCTGCAGACAAAAAGTCAAACGTGTTTTAAATCACTTGGCTTGATTGTCAAATGGACTTTCATTTGATGTTAACCTTGCAAAAACTGTAAATACAATGCATGACTGCCTACTATATAGGCTAATTCCTTGGACAGTGGGTTTGATGGATTAGAGTAATTTTGTTAAATTATTAAAATTTAATATTCTAAGTATTTCCTGCTTTGCTGGATCACATTCAGGGCATGCAGCATGAATTCAGCAACAAGACATCAGTCTTAAAGGGCCAGCACAAATTAAGTGGCAGAAACGACATGCACTCAAGACTTGAGCTGCACCTAGAGCTGGGCGATATGGCCAAAAATGTTATCACGATCAATTTTTCTATATTGATCAATCTCGATAATTATCACAATATAAAATTTTCTAACACTGTCATAGTTTTAAACATCTTTCTAAAAACATCAGACTAAATACATGAAATGTTACTATTTAAAATATTTAAATGTTTATTGCCAGAACATAATACTGTAGCGTCCGGCTGGATGCGTTGAAAAGATGGACGAGAAAGACGTTTGTAGTCATCGCTTTATTGTTGAAACTTACAGTGATTGCTGTCAGCCACAGCCACTCCAAAATAACAACAGGCTAGAGAACCAACAGGCTAATGCTAGCACACTTGCTGACACACACACAGTGAGCACCCCTCCTTCTCCTTCTCACACATACGTACACACAGCGACCTCGCGCTCTCTCGCCGGGCCCCACTACACTCTCCCCCAATCACACACTTGTCTTAAACACAACAGTGCATTTTGGCAGCGCTGGTGAGGAGGAGAAGCAGTATCACGTCTGAACTCACGGTCAAGCTACTTAGACGTGAAATGGAAATGAACGTTAATGCTTATCAAATTCTATTGTCCCGGCTTATCGTCATCGAGGTAAAACTTAACGTGAAAAAAATCGATATCGTTTTATCGCCCAGCACTAGCTGCATCTCAGAATAAAGCTGATCTAAACACCTGTTGGTTTGTAGGACTTGCTTGATCTCTAAAGGAAATGGAGACAAATTTATGTTGTTTACTTTACTGCCCTAATTTTTAATAAGTGTGTATTCCATTAACATTTTAATGTGCTTTTCAAGAAAATGACGATGCAGCAAAATACGTACAGATGTGCACATGGGTACCTGTAGTCACATTTACATATTGTATATGGCCCATAATGGTGCACTTAAAGTCCGCTTCCACAAGTCTGCACTGATATTCCCCTGAGTCTGTCTGATTGAGCTCTTGAATTTTGACCAGCAGATGTGTTTTGTCTGAGAATGTGATGTTGGACAGATGGAGTCGTGGAGATGGGATGAGAGGAGTGAAAAATCCATTTTCTGTCCGACCCCATTCTGCTGTCCAGATTGTGTTTTCGCAGTCCTGAACCACACAAAGCAGAGAGACGCTTCCCCCTTCCGGTATAGGCAGAGTACTGCGGTTTGCCCTCAGTTGGCACCTGCACCCTATTACACAGACTGAAAGTGAGAAGGATTTTATCTTCAGTTAAGATTAAAGGTCAAATCCATTCATTTAAAAGCTTTATTCATTTATGGCCCAGTAATACTAGTAGGATGGGAAAGAGTACTGAAAATTCCTACTTAAGTAAAGCACTGTCGTTTTTCTTGTACAAGTTAAAGTGGGAAAACACTAGAGAATCTTTATTGTATTGAAAAATTGTAAATAATAGTTTTTACTTTATTCAACATAGCATGCATCCTAGCTGATCCAATTATTCATGACCAACATTAAAGACAAGTGGAAACAGCATACAGGAGGGAATCCAGTCACTCAATCCACAATCACAGGCTGTCAGAAACTCATGACCACATTGCATGTTAACTGTTCTGTTGGTGATGGGCAGTATCACCCATCAGCTTTGTCACCCAGGTAGAGAATGCAAAACTGTTTCTTTTATTGACACCTTCTCTATTTGTTCATAAACAAACTGACACCATTTAAAATGTTAGCACCACAGCTCCTTTTCTAAGCTAAGAAAGGAAAATTTAGACTACAAATGTGTATTTGCCGATCATCTACTGTACATCTGAGGGACGTGAAACCACATTCCCACCTGGCATTAAAAGGCATGGATGAGCCTTGTATTTTAATGCCAGGTGAGATTCTTTTTTTACCTTATTTACCTGACTTGTTCAGAGAAGCTGACCTTATTTACATGACTCTTACAGCCTTTACAAATCAAATGCAGGTCATGTTTTAACACTGCATTCAGCATAAACTGAATAATTTTTTAGCAAAGCAATTGTTTTGGCATTTGTTTGACAGTAAAAGATGACGACTCAGTAATGCATTTTATGTGACAGCCGTTCTCTTAACTGTTATGTTACATTAGGTAGTTAACATACACTCAGTTAAATATGTAAATTTTAATATCTAGCATTTTTCTTTTATTTTGGGATTACAAATGTGTTTAAAGAAAGCAGTTACTAGTTTTTTAAATAATTCTGAAAATCATTCAAGGTTACATTTTACATTAGTTAAATTGACTAAAGTATGTCCCTCTTTCTCTGAACATAAACACATCAGGACTGAACTGAGCCTTTTAAGTCTGACTGGACTTTTGTTTCAATTGGTTTACTAGTTGTAACAGTCATAATCAATCACAATAAAAGTAGTTTTTTGTACTTGTGCAGCCTTGTATGACGAGTAAATGCAACTGGTATCTTTTGAACTCTGAGTATGTAAAACCTTATATACCGTCTTGAATACATAGTCTCTTATACACTCAGTCACATGTCTCCAAAGAAGTGAAACAGCACAAATGAAAGCTATGCAGCTCTTAAAAGAACTTACCTAGGAAATTGCATAGAAATGCCAAAATAATCATTAAATGTCCATCCAGAAGTGCATTTGTCATCCTGTGGAATGAAAGTGCTCTGCCGAGTTTCCTCACACTCCCCAAATAGTCCAAACAATGATTAATCAATCAATAACGATCCATTTGTGGGCCAAAATTCACTAGTGCATCATGCAGCAGGTCCATCTTACTTTCCTTCTGTGTTGTGATGAGTCCTTGTTACTCTGCCCCTTTTGAAAGCAGTTCTATTGTAGTTGAGGTGCATAAGGAAGGAAATTCACTTTCCATGCAGCAGGAAAACAGCACAGACGTTCTTCCTGTTCACAGCCGAGAAAGATCTGCTGACCCGAAATCATCTGTAATCCATATCCTGTGCAACTTAACCAAATTCAGATCTTAGACACTTTAGACAATTTATATTCTAAGTATATTGACAAATGGTATAGACAAAAGTCTACCATTTTACAGGAATAGCAAAATGTCATTTAGAAGCTACAACTAAACCTTTTTTCTGAGAGCATCACTGAATTTTTCTGTAGTTTTGCTGGTAGAGGTGAAAATTGTGTGCTTACACTTTTGCTGAGCATCTCCTCAAAATCACTTAGGAGTCCTTTAGAGGAAAACTTGCAGTTAATAAAGAATGCCCCTCCCTACCTAATGGCAATGGTCAAGTTTTTGAACCACAACTCAAGCCCAACATGCTTCTAGTATGGCTTAGCTTAACCCACCATCCTTCAAGACGCGTGGAAGACTAACATCAAGACCCTTCTCTGTCCTAGCACCCAGGTGGTGGAACAAACTCCCACTGACTGTTCTAACAGCAGAGTCCCTCACAGTCTTCAAACACAGACTGAAGACCATCTCTTTGTGGAGCACTTAAGTGAGCACTAATTTGAATCTCTTATTATAAAGCTCTTATATTGTGTATAATTGTGTATCTTTCCTTCTTTCTAGGTATTAGTGATGGTTTTGTTCTAACAGTGTCTGAACTGAAGAGAGGTCTTGACTCTATCCTGTCTGTACTATCTGAGAGAATTCTCTTAATGGAAACAAAGCACTGTTATACGTCGCTCTGGATAAGAGTGGCTGCTAAATGCTGTAGATGTAAAACTTCCAGCCCTGTTTCATCTGATGACGGTTGCTCAAAATCAAGGTTATGTTTCTGAAGTTCCTACATGTGATGTATAGTACTGGTGTTTGCTTTCAAATCTCATACACAGCAAAGCACAAAGAGGACCATACGTTAGCATACGTCTGAGATAATGTTATAAAATGACACTTGGGTATTAAAACATTCCCAACATTTGTCATCTCAGTGAGGAATTCTTGTACAAGTTATCCCAGAATAGCAACCTCATCTTTTCTCACTGTAGGCACCATAACATGTGATTTCTGCACATAGTAAGAACACACATCAGTATGAACTCTCAGGTGGAACACGGTCTGCCATTAAGAAAGGTAGCAGTCTGAATAGGCACAACTTTTGACTGGTGCCAGAATTACAAAGTAGTTTTTCAGTGAGCAGCATTGGATTGTTTGCCCTGTTATTGTCCCAGTGGTTATATTTTAAGCTCATCATTTAATCTCCTGTATGGTTAAGAGCTTTTGTTTGAGCTTCACAAATTATCCATTTCATTACTAGAGGCAGAACTCCATCAAACAAATCATGCATAACATCAGGAGGAAGACACCTTGTGACATCATAGTAATCTAGTACATCACAGTTCCTAGTATCATGCACAGCATACTGTACAAAGCTGCACATGTATTTCTCACTGGTGGGAACTGAAAGTCCTTATAATGATAGGAATGCATGTCAGATCAGTAAAAGTGGAGACATTTTTTTCTGGTCCTCACAACAAATGTCTTTCCATTACTATATTTTTGGGAAAATTTAAAAAAGCAGAAGCATTCACCTTTGGTTGTTGAGGTTTATTTTTACTCAGTATTACACAAGTTAATGGAATGTCCTCACTAGTGTAGTACTACCAAAGTGTTTGTGTGTAAGTACCAGGTTTATGCCAAGTTGTGGGGACCAAAACCTGTTTAAACACTTGAGTTGTGGGGACTTTTCTTCCTTGAAGGAATTACAAAGCAATGTAAATAATTACATTTTAAGGTGAAGACATGTTTGGAGGGTTTTAAGGTTTGAGTAAGTCTACGTAATGTCCCTATAATTCACAGAACAATTGTGTGTGTGTGTGTGTATGTGTGTGTGTGTGTGTGTGCACAATGCAATTAATCTTAGCTACAAGTATTTTACAATTACATTAAGTTTCTTCACCTACACAGCTTAACCACATGGTGGAGCTACATTTCTGAAAACTGGACTAGCTGTCAAATTTGTGTGTGTGTGTGTGTGTGTGTGTGTGTGTGTGTGTGTGTGTGTGTGTGTGTGTGTGTGTGTGTGTGAGTGAGCAGGAAACATGCAACAAAGTGTTGTCATTTGTTTGTTAAACAAGGATAAAGTACAACTACAGCATAAACGTCTTTCAGTCTTTGAGGAAGCAAAGCAGCAAAAGCCACAGTAGACTAAAGTGTTATGCATGTTTGCCTTAAGTTTACCACCTGGATGAAGAGATGAATCAAAACCTTTTGAGACAGAAACTCTTATGTCTCATGAAACCACTAAAGCAAACACTACAGATAAGTCAGAGCATCAAAACTAGACCAAATATGTCCTGCTGTGGAGATGCTTAAATTTAAAATCTAAAATAAATTACACAATATTGAAGAACTTAGGGTCCGCAGCTGCTGAACTGGTTCCAAATCTGCATCAAAGCATAATTTAAAACACTTAAATAAGCAATTTTGGTATAGAAAGTTAGTTTTATGAACCAAAAACAATAACAGTTCAGTTTCACAACCTTTTCCTAAGCTATTCTCCAAAATTACATAGCATTTTGCTGCTGTGCCTTTAAGACATGTAAATAACCTTTTGGCAGTTTATTTTGTGTGAATTGTGGACAGGATGATGAAACTTCAAAGTTTACGCAGTACAACAGAAGTTTGTATATAAAATAAGTGAGATATATTTCTGATATGGGCTCTTTAAACAGGATGCATATGATCCTACAGTGATCATAAATACACTAACAAACTTCATTTAATGATTAACAATATAGTTTCTTAATGCTGAGTTGTTTTAAAACAATACTACATGTGGAAACTGGCCAAACTTTCACTGTCTCTGTGGGTGACTGATCAGTATCTGCAGGAAACTCTGGGCTGTGGTTAAGAAGTGATTACTGTGTTTCCTCTACACTCATGCTTGTGGGCTGTACTAACGTCAGGTTTTGGTGGTGTGTCAGCCAGAGTATGTGTTTAAGTCTGATGGAGATTGTACATCTCTCCATGATCTCCATGATTCAGCAGAAACATGTGGATACAATTTAGAGGTCCTCCCCTCTTAACTGTGTCAAAATCCCTCAGAGAAGGAAATCACCTACCTCTGGGAAACAGTCAGGAGGAGTCATACGTAACTGATTACAATAAAGCTTTAGCAACAATCATGTTATTTATTTATTTATTTTTGCTTTTTTTTTATTTGCAATGAGGTATAGTTAAAATAAAGTCTAAATTCATGCACATATCAAACTAGCTAAAGCTATAGCAATGCAATAAACTTCCATAGCATTGTACAATACTAATAGTACATAGTAAAATTTCCACAGTACTGTGTAATAGTAATATACTAATGTTAACCACTGTCTATGCCCATTTTTGTAATGTGCATTTCCTGTAACTGCCCCAAGTTTACATGTATTACTAGAAATTCTCAATTGTCTGAATAGTCAACATAATTATTGACAAATTTAGTATGAAAGTAATTTATACACAAAAACGATGTGCAAAAGTGTCCTTTTCTTTGGGCAACACCTCGGTAAGAGGAACCTGAAAGCTGAGGAGTTTTTGCTGTTGTTTCCTGCAGAGAGTAACTTGAGTCAGAGATGATGAGAACCAGATGTGGGGCACGTCAGGGTGTGCATATATCAGGATATGTCCAGTTTTCCTTAAGAAAACAAGAAATAACAGATCAGAGGGAGACCAGCAGATCAGAGGTAGACTAGCCCATAAAAGTGTAAATACAAAACTGCTCTAACCATTTACTGACCACTTAATAAAGAGAGTGCTGAGAGTCATGTGGTAGTAAAATGTTTCAAGTTTTCCAGAGAATCAAAACAAAATATTAAAGGAATTGGTAACATATTTTTCTGTGTGGATAATTTAAAAGTGTATTAAAGTGTATCAAGGCTATAGTTGCTCATTAACTGCTTGCATATTACGTCTGTTAGCAATAACCCAAGTTAATCATTTGTAGAGCACATTTATTTACTGATGACGAGTCTCTATGTTGTGTAGAACATGCTGTTCTTTTGATTCTTATCAATATCTCAGTAAATACTTTAACACATTACTACTTAATTCTTATCAAAACTACAGAAAATTTCCAAATGAGCTCTAGATGAAGACAAACTGACACCACATTTAAAATATGATGTCTTTAAATGGACTTTTAGTGAATACTGTATATGATTGCATTGCTGTGGAAGTAAAATTATTTTCTAGTTATTAAAGTAGTAATGGCGTACACTAATTACAATGGCCATGTAAAGCAAAGGGATAATAAAGAATTGATCCAGAATATAACATCTTTCTGGATATATTAGTTTGGCATAAATACTGATATCACTAACTTGGGGCAAATTAAAGCACAGATTATTATTATTATTATTATTATTGTTGTTGTTGTTGTAGTTGTAGTAGTAGAAGTAGTATACCTTTCAAGATACCCAATGACACTGTACAATGATATAGCTAAAAAAAACATAATCACAAACGGAAGATTCACATAAAATGCTGTCAACAAAAATAAAATAGCCATAAAATCAAATGATTTTAAGATCAATTAACAAAAAGAAAACCAGATAAAATGAAGGAATGTTTTTGTCTGTCATAGATGTGTTCTGATCATTTGATAGTAAACATCCTGAAATTAGGTTAAATTCTTTGATCTTGAGGAACACACATGTAAAAAATAGCTCTTACTCCACTGTCCCCTGTATTTCAAACCAAGAAAAGACAATGTAACATTTCTAAAGAGGTTTAGTCAGAGTAGAGTTGTCCTTTGACCTGAAAACAGCACTCAGCATCCAGATGATTTGAATGATTTGCTTAATGACTTCTTGAAACAAATTGCTTGGTATAGTGTCTCCTGCCTCACTAAGCACGTTTTTACTTTGGGCATTTGGGATGTTTTGTCTTTCTACTCAAAGGAGAACAGGACGGAGATGCAAAGGATTTGTTGAACATACATTTTCCTGCTGCTTTATGGGTTTGGAACTTGAGAATGCCTTCTTATGTGAACCTGAATGAATCTGAGTGATTCTCTGACGAAGAAAGATGGTAAATTGACACCTTTTAATCATCTCCTTAAAGATCATTTATACGCAGATTGTTTTTGAAGGTTCTTTGAGCCATGGAGTGGGGACTTGATCTCAGCATTGCATTGATATTCAAATGCTTGTATTCTGAATGGGGCTCTGTTGCACAATATGACAATTATTTGCCAGTGCTATTGAAAACATGCATGAGTGTGTTCCAACAGAACACAATCACGGGTTAGATCTTAAAGCACGGCTCTGAAAGCCTGTCTGGCAGCACAGATTGGTCCATGATCAAGTTACTCAGTGGGCATGCTGTCAACCCCTACTGAGCCTTAAGACAAGGCAGCATTCTCTCAGGCTGAGAAGGGTCATTCTGAAGCCTCTTTTTTCTCCTTCAAAGCTGCTTTGCACTGGTACTGTGCATCGCAAACTACTCTGACAGGCAGAAATCTGCAAAGCTTTGGCAATGCTGAGCTGACGGTACTGTAGAGCAGCTAAAAGTTAAGCACACAAGCTGCCTGTGCCAACTCCTGACCTCACCTGACATTTGACCCCAGGCAGCCAACCCAGTTAAAGGACATGTGAGAAATGTGCTTCGTGTTGGTCAGAAAAGCAGTGACACAGTGTGATGAGATCCATTGTGTCTGAGTGCTGATGTATAGCATTTGAGCTCAGCCTTTTACAAAGGCAAATGGAAAACAATGACGAACCTATTGTCCTCCACAGCAAAGGCAATGCACAGAGCACGTGCAGAAGAGTAATAGAGCATGTTTTATGGAAACATAAGTACAAAAAGTAGGTCAGTTAGCTAAAGCTATGCACTTTGTGCTGCTAATTAGTGTGTTTTTGCAAGAAAACTAATGAGGATTAAAAAGCAGCTGCTGTATGTACACTGGTGCCAAAAAAAGCTATAGACGGGGTGCCTAATAAGCCTTCCAGTCGATGATTCTTCATGAGCTGTGCAAGTTTCAAGAGCCTCATAATGTCAAAGTTGTATCCCAGATAGAAAAATTATTCTGGCCCACATTTCGCCCTCATCCCCCAATTTATTTGCCCCACTTGCCGCATGGATTGACGGCACTTGGGCGGATCGGATGTGGGCCACATATATGCCAGATTAGGGCTACATATCAGCCAAATTTAGGTAACACTGCCAGAATTGGACCACATCTGTTATTTGGCCCAGATTTACCATGTGTATTTTCAATATAAGGGCCACTTTTGGCTCATGTGCAGTTTGCCAGTGCTGACAGTGGGCTAGCAGTTCCATTTCTCAGCCAGAAGTTTCCCACATCTGTATTCTGTTTGGGAAGTCAACTAATCCTTCATAGAACCATACCTCCAAGAACCATTCCCCCTTAGAAAAAGAGTTCTGGACCATAGCTAGGATGGTTCCTTAACTGTCACTGGAGTGCAACCCTCAAAGGTACATTGCCTTTACTTGGGGAATATGACCGTGTTCGATTTTTTGTAGATCATTCCTTTTAAGATAAATGGGCTTCTCTCACCTTGTCCTGATGCCAGACTTTCACATTTATTGTACTGTTTGTGATTTCAGATATAAATCTGCTCTTTATTCTGGAAAAGTGAAATGTACTAACAGTTAAGCTTCACAACTGGACCGTGTTGTATTTTTTAAGAATACAAATATACCCTTGAAGTGTTTTTATTCTAACACTGTTCAGGAACTTGTTGAATTAAAAATAATTTTATTTTTAACATTATCCAGCTACTGGTGTCTAAAATCTTCTACAAATTTAGAACAAATGAAGCTCTAGAAGGATATTGCATGTCTTAAAAAAAGATGAACTTGTGCACAGTGATTATGAAGCTAATCATTCCATTCTGTTCATTTTTTTAAATATTTTTTTTATGTAATTCTAGGTTTTTGCCAATTTTATCCCCTTCCCAATGTAGTGTTAGCCAATTAACCCATCCCCTCCATTAGGCCTCTCCCTATCATTTTGCAATGTCACTGACTGTAGGAGGGTGCAAGCAAGCACAAGCCTCCTTCGTTGCATGTGATGCAGCCACCGCTTCTTTTTCGATACACTGTCACTGGAGAGCCTAACGCGCTCGGAGGAAGGCACACGGGGTCCCCAGCTCCGACTGGACCAATCAGTAGACATTGCAATGTGAAAGTGATGGGGAGAGTGAGAGCGCCATCTACCGGCCCAGAGAAAGCACTGCCAATTTTTTGCTCTTTGCTGTTGATGGCAAACAGCATGACCGGCATTCGAACTCGGGATCCTCGGGTCATAGTGGTAGTGTCTTTGACCGCTGAGCCACTCGGGGGCCCATCCCTTCTGTTCATATTTACTTCAAGGCTAAATGAACTGATGCTGAAACTAGTATTGCCAAGAACAATAACATCATACACAGCACACAACAATGACCGTTAGCTTGCTTTCATGCAGTCTTGCATTTTTTATGTAATTCTTATTCATTCATAGAGTAGAAACATTCACAGTTGCAAATGCACTACATTCATTGTAGTTCATGTTGGAAGCATTGCTCAGTCGCTGGTGGTTCCTTTGGCTGCATTATGGGAGACAAACTTTTTTTCAGCCATTCATGAACTTATTATCCCTTTGATCCAAATCAAACTTAATTGTAGGATTGAGTAGGATCAAAGCTGCTTGTCTAGTCAGGTGTTTGGCAAAAGGCCACAGCCCAAAGTCCATGTAATGGGCCTGACTTGCTCATTCAGGCAAAGGGAGACGCGCCAATGAAATCTGCTGAACTCTACTCTGCCCTGCATGAAGACTTACTGCAAATCTTGTCCAGCAAACAGTACAGAATTTGGGTTCAACAAGTTCATTCAGCACTCATGCCAGACAAAAGTACTCACAGGATGTTATAGTATCAGCACCTAAAAGCCAGTGGAGTGTTCTGGCTTTTGCCTGTCCTATGAAAAATATAAAATTTGTACAGCCTTTTACTTTATAGTATAACATTTCTATTTTGGGAGGATTTGTAGTTTTCTGCATAATGTGGGCTAAACAGATGGGTTTTGTTTATATTGAGTGGACATTGAAACGTTTAAATGTTTTTGCAATTCTGTTGTATGTGACTGCATTTGTGTGTGTGTGTGTGTGTGTGTGTGTGAATCATTTCCTCTAGTCATGAATTTATGCCCCAACATGTCGTTAAGTGGTTCAGACTGCAAACACAGGTGCATTTTCACACCCTCTAATAGACGTAGTATTTAACCATCCCACTGAACTGTGTCCCACTTCTCACACTGTATCTTTTACAGACTGAACTGTGTCCCACTCTTCCGTTTTATTAGACCTGATATGCTTTACACTCTCTTAGTCACTACAGTATTGAAACAATTTGAAGTAATACTTCACTCAATCATATTTACACAATCTTACACTCAGCTCAGATCAGAGATGTTTTGCTTTCTTAGTTAAGAACGGGAGCTGTCAGCCTAACAATACATCTCGGTCTTTCTGAAGCACATCCAGATCTTCATCAGGATCTCAAACTAGTCAATCAATCAATACAATTTATTTATATAGTGCTTTTTACAATGGATGTTGCCACAAAGCAGCTTTGCATAATTGGTATCAGACTATTTGAATCAAAATGCAAAACCCAATGCGAGTAAGCCAAAGGCGACAGTGGCAAGGAAAAACTCCCTTGAGGCTGGAGGAAGAAACCTTGGTAGGTACCAAAACTCGCAAAGGGGATCCATCCTCCTCTGATGAAACTACTGATAGAAATTTACATCATCAGTTAAGTCTGGCCTCGTGCTATAGTGTAAAACAATAATTATATTAATAATAGTGATAATTGCTCCATCCGAGGTCAAATTAAAAGTGCAATATCCTGAAAGCTTCAGTCCAATCATTGCTAGTAGGAGTCCAATTCTATTTTAGTGTAATTGATGGTGGTAGATAATAAGGGTCTGAGGTTGGCAGAGGTATATAAAGTCAGCATTGTTTAGAACGTAGTATTACTTAAAAAAAAAAAAAAAAAGCATCATCCACCATGTGCCATGCCCTGTCTTACTCTTGTGTCCACATGATCTTTGGCTTACGTTCTGTCGTCTCCACCCACACCACACCCTCATCTTGTTTTGTGACCCCTCCGCCCTGTTCCCCAATCCCTATTCTGATTATGTTTGATGTATAGGTTCCCTCGTATCTCACAGTCCTCAGCCGTCATTGTTTGTTGCTCATAGTCATGTTTGCCATCCATAACCACAGGTCTGTTTTCATCTTTCATAGCCAAGTCTTGAGTTCAGTTAATAAAGTCTTGTGTTTTTGAACTACGCTGCATCTACCTCCTCCACACCTCCATGACACTGAGACTGTCTCCAAGTGGGTAGTTTTGACTTATAGGGTGCTTTCACACTTGAAAGTGCTGACCTTGGTCCAAACCAAGGTTCGTGTGTGTGTTACTTTGTATATATTTGGTCTGGTTAGGTTTGTTTTCACACTGCATTTTTCCGAGCGCACCAAAGACTTTTAGTATGACACACCTATGTGCTGTCGTCATCACATACGTGCAGTGCGTCTTCCTACACTCAACTCTGATTGGTTTGTAGTAGGATGTGCGCCTGACACTTACGATATGATCCTGGTGTTCATAAACACCACAGATGAGTAATATATTCAGCCTTCATCGTCTAGCATGTTAGACTAAAATTGTAGCTACAATTTACTGGGTGGTGGATCTCCAGGAACCCATGCTCTAAGGTGTGGTCATTCAGGACCAGAATTAGTATTAAATTGATAGAAAATATTGATGCTATCAGAAAACAAAACCTTATTCTTTTGCCATTTTTAATACTTGCATATTTTTGCAAATGTGAGCTTAACTTGTGTGAAGATTCCATGGCTAGACTTACATAAATACTGAAGTATTTGGAGCAATACAGTATCTTAACTATCACTGATATCCTTCAAGTTTCCATTTGACAAATGCAAAGCTTTGTCCTGACAGCATCCCACGCCACAGAGAGTAAAACTCACATTACTGTGTTGAAGTCTCCATGTTTATATCACTCTGAATAGTGTTCTTGGCATGGTTAGCTTTAGGCATTTTGTTGTTCTGCTCATCTGTGTTTTGTCACAGTTGTTGCTGCAACAATATGTTTACTTTTCTTGTCCAGAGAACTAAGCAGAAGTCTGAGAGTAGGAGAAGGCGAGAAGCAGCTTCTTTAATCTTCAGGGGAAAAAGGCTGAAGGGAACGTATCTCTGGCACTAAAGTCTCCTAGAATTTCAAAGAGCTGAATGTTGGCATTAATTCAGAGCTGCTAAGGGGATATGTGAATACCCTCAGTGTCTATGAGCGGGCTGTGTAGGCCTGTGCTCCAACCCACAATGGAGAAGGGTTCCAAGCCTTCCAGGCTGAAGTCATCTGGAGAGTGTGGCCTGCCATTTTAGCCTTTTCCATCAGACTACTGTCCACTCTGCCAAAGAACAGTGTCTCATAGCACTTGTGCTACTTCACTGTGTGTGTGTGTGCGTGCATGCATGTGTGTGGCGTTTTTAAGCTCAGTCTTGAACGGAGTGCTTGATGTGTTTCTAATAAACAAAGGATGGGCACTTTGGTGAACTGGATGAAATGAGAACCACGTTAGATTAACTGTTATGACTACATGCTGCTTATGAGTCAGCAAGTTTATAAAATTCTGAAAAAGAACTGTCAGAACTTGAACAGCACAAAACATCTGAGCCCTTTTGCTTTTCATAACAGGATATGTTCTTTATGTATTCAAAAGAAATGACCCAGACTTTTGCATCAAATGTCCACATCACCATGGCATCCCAATAGGGTATGCATGTACATATATATATATATATATATATATATATATATATATATATATATATATAATTTATTTATTTTTTTTAATTTATTTATATATATATATATATATATATAATATTACAGTGGGGGAGTCATGGCCTATACCTGATGCTTAGACTGAACATTTGCTAGTTTAACATCCCTTTATTGTGCTCTGTCCATTGCTATAAGCACATAGGTGCTCACTGCCCCCCCGAGAGAGAGAGAGTACGCTCACTAGTGTGTGCATGTGTGTTCACTGCCTGGTAGTTATATAGTTTACATTCCTATATGTGTAATGCTGTGGTGAAAGAGTTCCTTCCTTCTCTTTTCACCTCTCTCTCTCTCTTATCCACTCTATGAACAACAAATTGATCAAGAAACGCCTCTACAAGTATGAGTATTGTGAAAAATATAAAGCATTGAGATTTTCTAACAGCATGCTGCCAGTGTTTGGCTTTGTTTATGTTGCCATGGCTATGTTGTCTCTGAAACAGGCCAAAGAAGAGGAGAAATTTTTCTATCATTTCTCACTTGGATTAAAAAAACAAGTAGATTCTGCCACACCTGCAGTAAAAGATACAGCTAAATTCAGTTATAAACAGTTTTATAGCCAAGAACACATTAACCATCCCGTCATAGTCATACTCTGTAATGACGATGATAACAAGCGTGTGGGACATCAGTGTGACGTCAGTGTTTTTGAGAATCTGTGACTTTGCTCTGTAATAAAATAATCTCCACCACAGAGAACAATTTAAAAAATGTGACTGTAATTAAATTTTTCTGTGGATGAGAGGTCAAAAAAGATATCACAATACATGTTAACAAGGTCTGAAACAATTTACAATACAGATTAAAGTGAACCTGGGTATGAAGGAGTACTTTAAGCAACAGATCACTTTATAATATTTATTAAATGCATACAGCTTTGTATGAATATATACATTTGTATACACAATAGATTGTATTTTAACTGTAAAATACATTTCAAACTGAACTAATCAATTTACTTCATGACCAAAAAGTGCAAAAAACAGCAAATGCATAGGAGAGTCTGTAACATATGAATGTCAAATGAGCAATAATATCATTTTGTTGGATTTCAATTGCAAAACATGTAGCTACATTTGATTAAACATTCAATGAAAATGTTAAAAACATGACTCGGACTACATGCATCCATTAAAATATTTGATTAGGCTTTTACAATATATATTAAAAAATTACAATAAAGGCATTTATATGAAACAATGTTTACATTTATACTTTAACTTCAAGTGGCTAAAAAAACACAAAGCAGTTCTGTCTGAATACATTAATCAGGAGTGAATAAAATGAATTCAAATCTGAATTGAATGACGTCAAATTAGTAATTATTTCTAAAACCTGCTTAAAAAGGTTTTTATTTTTACATTTCACATTGCCTCCTGTGCCATGTTTTAATGAATTAAGTCAGAACTGACACCATCACTGCTTTACTTTATATATGTCAATATGAATCTAAACAGATTCCTTGTATTAAACATTACACTGAATGTGCAAGCTTACCTGAAACAAACTCTACTAGGTGTCCTGCACAAATATGCACACAGGGTCATAATAAGGCACTCGACATTCAAAACTTGGCTTTGGTTTCAAAGTTTAAAGTGGTTCTTGTGTGGCCTGAGGCACATTCACTGAAAATCAACTCACTCCTAAAGCCTTAAAAGACATTTCAGTTGAGGCTCTTTAGCACCTCAACTGAAAGGGAATTACACTGTAAAAAATTGTTGACTCAACTTAATGTAGTCAATTCATATTTTTGCTTTTACTCAGTTATGTTGTAGACATGACGTTAAGTTTGTATAACTTGTCATGTCTTTACACCACAACTGAGTCAAAGTAAAAAGATGTCTTGACTAAGTTACGCTGAGTCAACAAATATTTTTTTACAATGAACACATTTTTAAAAATAAAGGCTCCTAAATTGTTCCTGGTTTGACTAATACTTCTAGAAAAAATAAGACTTTTATACCAAATTGATATACAAGTTTTAGATTATATGGAAGTTTTAAAAGGCTCTCCAGTCTTGCATTCTCATTTAGAAAATAAACGTTAAAGAACCATTAATTAAGCCATCCATTAGAACCATCCACAGCTTTGCAAAGGCTACAAAAGACCCTTTTAGTACCCTTATTTTTAGGAGTGCAGTGGAAAAGAATGTGTTACTTAAAGTGCAAGGGAGCCATACTGAACTCCTAGTACTGTACATTAGAATATGTTAAAAATCTGCAAATTCATGAGTCTTGGTTTGCTTCAAGTGCAAAAACAGTGTTCATTTGATTTCTTCCTGAACAACTAAAAAGTCAAGTCTCAAGAAATAACTGAAGACCTTAGCCTCAGAAAAGCAAGGCACAGTTATTTATTTTATGAAATGATGCCAGAGACATCACAAGTGAGTATATCATCATCTTTAGCCTGTCCTAACTGTCTGTGGAATTGACCTTGTTTATGTGTCTTCCAGCAATGCATATCCGGTCCCAGAGTTACACTCTTTATACTTGGCATCCGACTGAAGACAGTCACTGGCAATGGAGTGACTACAGACTTGGACAAATTGAGCTCCTGTAAAGAGGTCAGCCCACTGAACACATCTGGGCTTACACCTTTGAGATGATGGTTATTTGAGAGATCCAGAACCTGTAGGTTCTTGAGGCCTCTGAAGCTGCTGGATTGTATTCTCGACAGCTCAGGCAGACCGCTGACAGACAGATAGATGAGATCTTTCATTTCCTCAAAGGCACCTTCCTCAATGCTGGTGATGAGGTTTCCATCTAGGCTCAAATACTGCAAGGGAATTCCTGCAAGTTTGGGCACTGTCCTCAGCTTATTTCCTGCTAGTGTCAGGCTTTTTATATATAGAGCATGGCCCTGTGGACTTCTGGAGACTGTGGTGAGATGATTATTGGAAAGATCTACACTAACAGGGCTCTCTCGGCTCCTGGTGCTGAAAAGATCTAGATTGAAAGCCTGGAACCTGTTGTCACTGAGGTCCACGTCAACCAATGGAAGACCAGAGAAACAACTATCTCCAAGACTCTCCAGTGCATTCTGACTCAGGTCCAGAGTCTCCAGATAGCGGAGTTTGGAGAAAGCCTTGGGACTGACCCTGGTTATGTGGTTGCTGCTAAGATCTAAGCTGACCAGGGTGGTGTAGCCTGGTCCAGACAGCATAGAGTCTGTGATGGACCTGATGGAGTTGTTGGACAGATCCAGGTGGGATGTGTCCAGAGGAATGGGGACAGGAGCAGTGCCTGGACCAACACCACTGCAGTCAACTTTGGTCAAACTGAAGCTGTCAAACAGACCATAACTCTCCACCTCACACCGGCACTGTGGGTGGCAATTCTTCACCTCCCCTGAGGTCACCAAAGCTAGCAATGAGGACAGGATGAGACACAGTAAGGCCACCATGGTGCTCTGTGAAAAAACAACACATACACACTTATTTAGGGGGTACACCAAATGTATTCTTATGTAGTGCTGGGTAACATTGTTGGTATTGGTGTAACACTGAAAATATTAATATTTTTAGTGGAATTCACTGATAGCAAAAGCTTCTTAAACTATAATTACTGCTATTTACAGCTCAAAACATACATGTGAAATTATTTAGCTGTAATATGAAATGAATGGTTCACTCAAACACTCAATTTTCCACATGCTCCAGCTGTGTTTGTTGCTAACAAACACTAAAACTAGAAGTCTACCCACTCAAACCACATCGAGATCTTAAGTAAGGTCTAAGAAAAAGTAGTTGATGTGGTTTAGGACTGTAAACTGTGTCCACCATTTTAGACAATGACTGACAGCAGAAAGTGCAGATTTAGAATCTGTTTTAGTGATGATGACCTTTTGTAAATTGAGGAATCTGCTCTAAGATCAGGCTCAGCCAGCCCTGCTGCTGTCTGAAGCGACTTCCTGGAGCGATAAGTTCTTGTTCTTTTTCTAAAGCTCACGTCTGTGGCCTAAAGCACATTGACTAGACCAGTGGTTCTCAACCTTTTGCAATTATTTTCTAATTATTTATGACCTTAGGATTGTAGTCCTTTGTGAGTGTGTGTGTATGTATTAGACACATTTGGTAGTTGTGATGTAACACGGTGAAAATGCAGGCTAAATAGCTAACTGCCTAGCAGTTAAAAATAACTATCGATGGCTGACATAGGAAGTGTTTATAAAAAGCCTTTTTGTGGGGTTAGTCTTTAAAAAAGATGGATATCAGATATGGATGGTTCAGATGGATATCAGTGAGAACATAATTAAATGTGACAAAAGTACAAGTACTAGAACGGTGCTACTGTGTGTATTGTCAGAGGTTTATATAGCAGCACTGAGTTCACGTCGGTTCAGAATGCTGCTCTCTGATTGGTGGATTTGATATTAAGCTGTGTGGTTGATTTGTTTGTGTGTTTTAATAATCCAACCGCTCAGATTTCAAAGGGGGTGGGCATTTGCTGCATCTCCTTTGTACTAATAGTCAATGAGGCTGTGATTTTTTTTTTTTTTTCCCCGCCCCCGTCCTGTGCTCGGGCCCGCCTGGGAGAGTGTTCACACCCCCCGGTTGAAAACCACTGGACTAGACTGTGAGACTCATGAGAGACTCATTTAAGTGAGCTGGAACTCAATGCAGGAAACTCTAAAGATCAACTCACTGGAGTCACTTCATCATTTTAAACTCTTAATCTCTAATCATGTCCACTCAGCCTGCCACTGTTTTATTTGATTTCTTACTTAATTTTTTATTTGATTTTCTTATTTATTTTATTCAGGCCTGCTTAATTTATTCTTTTACTTTTATTTTAGCTACTTCTCTCTATTTCTTTTATTTTTAGTTGTTCCTGAAGTCCTGTTTTATTAAAATTTTGATTCTATGAGGGACACCCTCAATGTAACTCAAGTTTAAATAAAGGTTACTGAAGATCCAAATGCAGTTTTGAGTAGGTTGAGAGATGTATTTTAATAGAGAAATGACTGGGCTATTTAGGTGATTATTGAATTTCAGTGTTTGTTAGTAACGAGCTCACAATTGTTAAACTAAAGAAGCAAAAAATGTGGGCTCCACACATGGCTTGGGTGATCCCCTACATCTGGGGTTTGTAGAAAATTCTGAATGCAAATATAATTTCAGTGTAAAACATTCAAGAGAAGGAAACCAGAACAGGCTATGGTAGTTTTGTCATTGATATAGCATAGAACAACTGTGCTCAATAAGCAGGAATTGTATTAACATCTGATATTGTGATATGTTTGGATTTTTTTTGTAATATTGAATTTTACGAATACCACCGATTTGCTTTTATAGCTTCTTTGCATGCAGTTCACAGTATATGCCTGGAAATAATGGAAAAAATCAATATTTAACAAGTGGAATAAAGATGTGAAGACTTTATTTGGTTTTTATGTGAATTCACAGAAATGCTCTTCACAAAGCAACCCTTAACCTAGCGTGAAATGTGTTCTTGCCCCAGAACAACAAATATCATTTGAAGTGATGAATGTAACATATGTACAAGGACAGAGTGTAAGGTCATGCAAATATTAGCATAAGGTCATGTAAACACAGCAAGCTGATTAACTAATACAGTATACAAAACAGTGAACATTAACAATAAACATACTTGTGTTAAAAGATCACACATTTTTATGGTGAAGCAAGTAAAGTCATGTATTCACTACAAAGCATTCTTTGTTCTTACACAGTGAAAACAAAATGTACCATATTATGTTAAATGCTGTGCTGATTGGACTACTAGAAATGTTCAGACTGCTTTGTTTTTAAATTGACATTGAAAGTAAAGAATGATTTTGTTTGCTTTGATCAAGCATTAGTGCTCTACCATTTATTTTACTGATGTTTAACAAGAGAACCTGCTCGCAAATATCTCTAATTCTAGTGATTTTAATGGTGTTTATGGACTAATATCTCTTATTCCAATGATTTAATGGTTTTTACTGGGGTCGTTTATGAACTAATATCTCCAATTCTAGTGATTTAATTATGTTTGAGGTTGTTTACGGACTGATATCTCATCATTCATTCTAGTGCATCCATGACATTCCTACATCCAGTGATGCCTTGGGTGAAAGATATGCCAAACCTCCTATGGAGAGCAAACAGCTGTACTAAAGCCTATAAGCTCAAAGTGGTGACACTGTCCTACCTCACCCTTTTACCACAGAAGAGTATCTGAAGCAGCAGCATTTGTGGATATGATTATAGGCTCAAAACTTCTGAAAACTAGCAAAAATAACTTTCCACTGAAATAAGTGTTTGTTATGGAAAATTCTGGGTGACCTCCAGAGGTGTGTTAGTGAATTTTTATATTAAGGTAAAGCAAGATTATAACATTAAACTGTAAAACAAGCTTACTATGATCCACAGCAAATCTACTCATTTGTCTATTAGACTGGTGGAGTTTTAGTTTATATTTTCCCTCTAGCTCAAGTGCAACTTCTCCAGCTCTCCTTTCTTTTTTTCTTTTAAACTTGGGCTCTCAGAGGGTTTGACCTCATTCTGATGATCAAAGACAGTATCGTGTACTTTTTTCTTCTATTACAGTTGATTTTCATAGTTAAAAGCATGCAAGGCTTTTTAAAGGCATGTATAAGAATGCCGAACCTTCCCATCAATCTGCAACATCAGCCCATTTGTATTGTTTAAATGTCACTCATCTGTTTAAACACTCGCTGTCAAATCAAACCAGTGTTTACCAAAAACACATCAGTGTGTACATTTTACAGCTTCACATTTAATTTGGAATGAACTCATTCATGTCCAAATAAAGAGTATGAAGAGGAATGCAAATGAGAAAACAAAAGTTGTACTTTTGATTAATTGTTATATTTTCATTTTTGATTTTTTTATTGCTTTGTTTCAGGTCATACTGTTCCATGCCACTTTGAGTTTAACATATGTTTAATATATGTGACCTAGAGCTGGGCGATATGGCCAAAAATTTTATCATGATAAATTTTTCTATATTGATCAGTCTCGATAATTATCACAATATTACATTTTCTAACACTGTCATAATTTTAAACAACATCTTTCTAAAAACATCAAACTAAACATAAAATGTTACTGTTTAAAATATTAAAATGTTTATTGCCAGAACATAATATTATAGCGTCTGGCTGGACGCGTTGAAATGATGGATGAGAAAGATGTTTACAGTCGTCGCTTTATTGTTGAAACTTACAATGATTGCTGTCGGCTGCAGCCACTCCAAAATAACAGGCTAGAGAACCAAGCTAATATGCTAATGTAACTAGCACTCCGGCTGACATACACACCCACAGCGAGCCCCCCTCCTCCTCACACAGACGAGCACACAGCGACCCGCTCTATCGCCCGGCCAATCACACGCTTGTATTAAACACAACAGTGTATTTGGCGGCGCTGGTGAGGAGGAGCTAACAAGCAACAGTATTACACGTCAGAACTCACTGTCAAGCTGCTTAGACGTGAAATGGAAACGAACGTTAATGCTTATCGAATTCTATTGTCCCAGCTTATCATCGTCACCGAGAGAAAAAATATCGTGAAAAAAATCTATATTGTTTTATCACCCAGCACTAATGTGACCCCAGTTCTCTTATACTTTCTGAGAAATAGCATACTGAAATTCAACCCAGTTTGTGTAACAATACTTTAATAAATCAGAAACAATTAACAGTTAATTCAAACAAATCCAAATCTACCAGTAATTAATAATGAAAGACTAGCCTGGCTAAAGTCGCTGTGTTTACATCAGTGGAAGACATCTGACCTGCTCAAGTGTGGTGGATGGATACATGAGCTCAAACACATTTCCACAGTAAAGAGAAGTAGTTCAGGAGCCGAGTGGTCACAGAAACAAGTTTTTTAGGTAAAATCTCAAATTTGGTGAATGACTTGCAGTACAAAAAAAAAAAAAAACTTTTGGTGAGTTTAAGTATTAAAAATAAAACAACAACAACAAATGTACTACAATAAATATTTAAGACTATTATCTTTCATTTACAGCAATAAAACCAAGTATTTTTGTCGCTAATGTGATGGATAGGATGAACAACACCATATCTCAATAAGCTACCTCGTGACTTTGGCCAGGTTTTCCCAGACGAGGTCACATACAGTATATATAGTTATATAAATATACAATTAAAGAATGTAATATAATTTTTAAATTACTTTAAAGCTACATGGTTTGATTTGATTTGTGTTCAAGCAAACACAGAGCACATATGGACTAAAGGAAATATAACGTTTCAGATGCCAAAATGAATGGATTAAAGCACATACCTCTCGTGTGGAGATGCTCTCTCTAAAACTGTGACTGACTGCTGTTGGCTGCTGGCACTGAGTTCATTTGCTAGTGAACTTTCCAACCATTTTTAAGCAGACAACATGAACTTAAGCCTAATTGCCTCTCATAGTGCAAACACTATTGTACTGCTATCGGGCTGATATTGGACAGAGGTGATCCATGGTTGCATAACTGCCAAACAGTGGGCCAAAGGAGATGTCAGCATGAAGTACTAGCATAAAGCTGATTACAAATTAGTTGGAAAAGTGCAAGCCTGCATGCTGTAGCATACCACTGGCCTTAAATGAATAGCTATCACTTAGACTAATCCGTTATGTAACCCAGTTGTATAACACAGCAGGTACAATACAACACTTGAGTACACTGCACTGACTAACATCTGAGGATTTTATCTTTTACTGTTTACATCCCTCGAAAGCGCACACAGCCCATGGATCACAGCACAAGCTCTTGCTTGTAGAAACCTGCGTTTTTTAAAAACACTCAATTATTGGTCCTTTCCTTTCCTTGCTGATTGAGTCTGTGGAAAATGGTGGTGGGGGCAGTTGTTATCATTGCCTAGGTTGTTGTTTCAGTGACTTCACCCTATTGCAACCAGCCTCATACGAAAGAGCAAACGGTTGTCTAAGTGTTCTCCAAATAAACGTTTTTGCCTTAGTGCACGTTCCTCCCTTTTCTGGAGGCTTGGAGCTCCAGCCAAAAATGTCTGACTTCTTTTTAATGAGATTTTGTTGGAACTTTTGAAAAGGACTAACCAAAGCCTTTCTTAAAGGAACAGATCATTGAAAAGTCTAATTTACACAACTTTATCCGTATTCCAAGAGTACGTACTTTCTAGCAACATTATACCTCCAGTATAGAACTTCAGACAAACTTGCTTTTGGATGATCAACTAAATGCGTGTTAAGAGGAAATGTATTTTTTTAAATATTACAACAAAGACACCACATATAAAGCAAGTACATGCTACCACAAATACCATGAGGCTTTGTGAAGGGAAGTCATCTTAACGGCTTTATGTATAAAACATATTGTAACATGGTAATGTTTGGAAATATGGTGATGCCACCACTCCCACTGCAAGAATTTCCAGTCTTGTGGTTTTTGAGTCAGTTACTGACCACTATAATCATAGCTCAAATATTAGTGTTAAGACAGATTCACAATAGTCTGATGCATTAAAGGACTAGCCATGTTCTTTACAGGTTGCTTATGTATTAATGTAGAGTTGGTATCAACTTTATTGGAATGTTTCAATGCAATGCTCAAATTTGGAAAATTCCATACAATAACTTTCAGTAATTTCTAAAAAATGTTATTGTATTTTAATTAGTAATACTGGATTTTGGATTATTTTATTTTATAATCCCTTATTAGTCCCACATTGGGAAAATTTGACCTCCGCATTTTAGCCATCTGTGAAACACACACTATCAGTGGGCAGCCCTATCCACAGCATCCATGGAGCAGTTGATGGCTAGGTGCCTTGCTTAAGGACACTTCATTTATGAACTGCCCGGGGATTGAACTAGCAACCTTCTGGTCACAAGACCAGATCCCTAACCACCAGGCCATGGCTGACCAAGCAAGACATGTTAGTTAAGCTGTAGAAGTTTGGAAATGCATCTGTTCTGTCAAATATTTGGTGTTAAATACAAAGATTTCTCATTTATATCCAGAATATTTTGGTATCACGATACAACAATTGATCAAAAATCTAGTATTGTAATATAAAGAAATAAAATAACTAGAAGTGTCTGTCAAGGTTTGTGGTACTGTTACCACAATCAAATAAAGTACTGAACTTTTAATTTGCTATTATGCCACGTCATCCAAACATATTTCTTTGCTGTGATAACACAACCTCAATTTTGATCAATATTTCTTTTTTATCATTGTGTGATAATTTTGTTAAATGAAGCAATAAAAATCTTACATTATTTTAGAAATTCTCCTGTAAAGTTATCATGTTGGAGATACAAGGCCCAGCAGCATTGTTATTAGGATGTAATTCACATTAGTGAGAGTCTGAGAGTCAGCCTTTGGGATCATGACCTTTCCAGGTGTTCTTTCTACTAATTTCCTAAAACTAACATGGCCATACATACTTTTAAAGCATTTAGTGAGCGATTGCTGTAATCTTTAAAAAACCACCAACCAATCTTCAAGCACATTTTCTTACTAGAGATGAAACCTTTGGGTAATTACTTTTAAGGCCTTCCCACACACACCCCCATTCTTTCTCAAAGCATCTGTACTGTTGCTGGTCAAAATTGTGTTGTTACTTGTATGGGTTAAATTAAGCTATTTCGAATGTAATAGCTTCAGCTCAGATAACTGCAGAGTGAAACGGAAATTAAAAATGTCCAACATTACAGCAATAACATTCTTCATCTGTGTGGTATGTGTGGATGCATATGCTTTCAGGCATTATTAATACTGTAGGCTTCCATTCTCTATGTGATGAATCAAAACAGCTCCACCCCATGGTGTCGAGGGAAGTGAAGCGAGTTCTCAACAATTTAATTAGCAGACAGCAGACACGTTAATCCAATAAAGCTGAATGAATGCACCACCTTAAGAAGAGTCAGGTTTAATGTGTGCTTACATTAGTAAAGCTTAAAACAGTCCAGTGCTGCAAGCTTATAATACAGTGCTTAACCATTGCAAGGTGGTATGATAAATTTGCTGCATTTTGTAATGTAGAAATAGACAAAACGATATGTAAGATTTACAGTTACTATTTATATGTTCTATCACACCAATGCAAGCATCTTTTCATATACAAAAATGACATTTACATCCCTAACATCTTCAAACATTCAGCAGCTTTCCCATTCCACCCTTCTGTATGTCAGCCATAATGAAAATATAAAAACTGCAATGTATGATGAATATAAGCATATGTGCTTCTGTGCTGACAAACTGACAGATATACCCCTGCTGATCAGTGTTATACAATAAAACACAGAGACAGAATGTCCTTAAATTGATTGCAAATAGATTTTTCAGCAACTGAAATCCTGGAACTACAAACCTTGCAGAGTAGGCAGAAACGGTCCAATTAAAGCTATATGTTTGTGATGGAAGTTCCATTTGAGTACTTCACTTGGGCTTACTTCACTTCATTTAGGTTTATTTCCATTCTGTTTTGCTGCCTCAGCTCCTACACTACTGTGCTGTTGCTCACCTCTCTCACTTTTGAGATTTAATGTTTATTCTAAACCAAATGATCCCAGAAAATAGAAGCATGGAGATTTAATAGCTTCAGTGACTATGCTGATAGATGCTGCTAAACAGTTCTAAAATGTGTCTATAAGTGGTTCTACAGTATATATTTAATAGGCATCTGCTGTTATAAACTGGACATTTTAATGATATCTGAACCCTCTTTGGTGTCATATGGAACCATACAACATTCTTCATTAACCATATAAAAATACATACATTCTTGTGGTTCACTGTTATTAAAGAAACCTTGAAGAATCATATTTTTAAAGAGTGAGCTACTTTTGCTGCTGCTTGAGTAACTACTTCGTTGAACTTGCATCACTTTTGCTTGACTGTGGTTTTACAGTACTATGGCCACCAATAAAAGCAGAACATATGAAGGTTGTGTTGTTGAAATCTTCACAAAAAGGACCATGGTTAAAGTATATCAGTAGAACTGTGTTTTATGGGCACTAACATTATAGTTATACCATGTCATCAGTACAGTAATACAAATGGTATTACCATACTGACCAAACTAAGCCTATTAAATCATATCAGCACTAGTTACCATGATGCTACCACAAATATATTCAGAACTAAAAACGGTCAACATATAAAGGTCAGGTTAAGCATACTATCGGGTCTAAACATAATATATGCATTGCAGGCATTTCCAAACTGACAGTTATATGACAACTAAGGAAATACCATGACATAATTATAATTCTGAAAGTGTGTTCAAAGTGCATAATAATATTGTTGTATTTTTATGTTGCAGTGTCAACATAAATATGTTATATTATAGGAATGTACCATAATAATACCATCATGCAAACATGGTAATGCCATATTTATTTTGAATTTCCCGCAAGGGATTAATAAAGTATCTATCTATCTATCTATCTATCTATCTATCTAAGGGAAAGTGTGTTTTATGGTTTTAAATATTGCATAGAAATAATATTCTTGCATAAAAATAAGTAGCAAGTCTGTGTGTGTGTGTGTATATATATATATATATATATATATATATAATATATATATAATAAACTACTATACAGTCTAGTATACAATAATACACTATGCATTCTATCTTATGCCTTATGCATATATACACTACTATACTACATGTATACTACTAGTCTACCATACAATACTGTAATACACTACACATGCACTACTATACTATAATACATATATACTACTATAACGTTTACAATACTATAGTATACTGTACTGCCAGTTGCCATGACTATACTATACTACACTACAACAATACATATATTTATACATATATTTTACCACAGTCTACTACACATTACACACTAAATATACACTACTATACAGTCTTTTACACTATACTACACTGCATATATATATATATATATATATATATATATATATATATACAGTCTACTATGGTATACTACACTACAATACATATATTTTACTACAGTCTATTATATAGTATTAAACTACACTACACTGCATATATAATACTACACAGTCTACTATACTATACAACACTACAATACATATATTTTACTACTATACAATACGATACTACACTATATATACACTACTATACAGTTTGCTATACTACGCTACATGCTACAGTTTACTGTATTATACAGATATATAATACTATAAAGTTTACTATACTACAGTGTACTATACTGTCAGTCGCCATGACATACATGTCAACAGTATGTAAGAGATTTCTGGATTTGTAGGTGTATATTTTAACGGTTTTGAAGTCACTATCTGAGGTAAAGTTAGCAGTGTTCAGCGGGTTGCTGTAAGTTGTTGTAAAGCACTCACCGCGCGCCTCCGCCTCCACTCCTGCGGCACCGCATTCACTCTCTCAGAGGATCTGCTCACAGTCGAGTTTCACTACATTTTAGAGAACCTGAACATCCTTCATGTGTGTGTTATCGAGCGGACGTGTGCTGTCCTGTCCTCAAAGGATGAAGCGGCAGGAGCCCACGGAGATCAGACTAAAGCCCATAATACGAGTCCATGACATTAGACTGGGTGTGCAAGAAGTTAGAGCTCCAGTGCAAGAGCCTCGCCCACCATGGCTCATCGAGAGTGGCAACGCACACATACACGCACGCACACACGTTGTAGTTATGCTGCAGAAAGTCTTCTTCACTGCATAGATTTGTGTGTGGACAGATAACCAACAAACCACGATGGACACAAGTTCCTTATGTTGAACAACTTCCTGTGTTGTCATGTTGTAAAAGTGAGTGTATCTCTCTGGGCACTTAAGGGTTAAGCAGCTGTGGAACATCTGTATTCCCTCTTGTCTCTCCCAGAACAGTTTTTTTTCATGTGCTCTGTTGAGTTCATAGTGTACAAGTCAATATTAATCATGTACGAGCTGAGAAGATCGATTCAGAACCATTTAGCAAAAGGTCATATGAACTTGATTTCATAACAATATGTTGTAGAGATGCAATAATAATGTGACAGTCATATGCAGTGTGTCCTCTGAGAGGAACTTTTAATATATTTAATCTAGCTGGACTGTAAGAAAGTTAAATGTGAGAAAAGTAGTGAAGTCTTTGACCTTTAGTTGTGGTGAAGTGCCAAAGAAATCAAAGAGTCCTTGACCAAATCAGTCCTCACTTCTTACCTGATGTCCAGATAACCAAACTGAAGCTCTCTTATTTTTGACATTTTATGAGAAGAAGATTTATTTACAGTTCTTTGGAAAAAAAAACATGTTTGGAGCATGTACATTCAACTAAAAGTTGAAAAAAAGTAATAAAAACAAAACAAAACAAAAAAAAAACATGTGAGAGAATAAAGCTAAAGAGTGGTCATACAAAAATAAAAATAAGTAAATAAATAAATGAAATAAATAAAATGTAATGAGACAAAAGCTAAACTAATTAGCAGAATCTTAATTCCTATAACTAAAAATAACTTGGAAGAGGAAAAAGTAAATGACATGCAGTAAAATAAAAGGAGCTTTGTAGGAGTTTCAACAGTGTTTCAAATTAAAACTAAACTAAAAAAGATGAGTCTTTAAATGTTTCTTAAAATGTGCAATTAACCTGACTGGCTTATTGTAAAAAGTAATGAGTTTCAGAGTTTAGAAGCACAAAAACAGAAAGCAGCCTCTGCACTGTTTCTGTAAACTATCTACTGATCTGTTACATGATAGAACATAAGCAGATAATCAGTGAGGTAAACCGATGTGATGTCATTAAGAGATTTAAAAACAAGTAAATTTTTTTTTAAATAACATCCCCAAAAATAAGCAACCAGTGCAAATCTTTTAAATGTGCATGCTGGAGAGGTTATTATTTTTAAGTCCAGTTTAAAGCGCATTGCAATACTGTAATCATTTCTTGTAACAAATGCATGGACATATCATTCTGCATTACTCTGGCATAGAAAAGCTAACCTTAGTAACATTATTTATATGTGGGATAGAACAGACATCAGATCAAAGTTTCATACTTCAGATGTGACATGATGCACGAGGTCCTAATTTCTTATTATTAATTTTTTCTGTTACTCTGTTACAAAAAGCAGTATCTCGGTTGTCATGAGGTGCAAACAAATGTTTTAATTGTTTAACATCTGTTTAGAAATGTCTGACAATTCATAGTTGTTGTTGTTGTTGTTATAAATATCACTTCATATTGGCCTAACAGAGTCAGTGAATTAGACTGGTGGGTATTCTTAAAAACCCTAAATTGGAATGATTAATTCCATACCAATTGGAAGTCAGATTACCTTAGTTTAAGAAAGGAATACACACAATTCATTTAAATACAAATGCAACTAAGCATTTGCAAATGCAAATAAGCAACTAAATAAGTAAACTTAGTAAATGCAAATAAGCATTAGCAATTTATTTTGCATTAGCAAATGCATATAAGCAGCTAAAAAAGTGAACTTGGTGATGTCACTACAACGTTCATTTACACTGTATAAATTTAAGGTGCCTATACTGTGAAAATGCATCCCACAACCCCATCTAGTGGTAAAAATATTCATGGTAACTGCATTGTATCCAACTAGATCAATCTATGGAAGAGCTCTTGCATTTTAGATAAAGGATCCTGCAGTTTTTGCAGGAACTTGGTATTAGTTTGACTTGCACAGTTTGTAACCAACAGAAATAAACAAAACAAATTTGGTCATATTTATTTGCATTTGATGGGAGGGGATGTTTCACAAGCCAGGATTTGTCCATTTAGCCAAGTCACTTAAGCTATGGACATGTATATAAACACATACTTTACTCAGGGAAAGCTTGTATGTTATGCTAACAAATAGCAGCTCACAGTGAAATAAAGTGCATAATGATTATAATAAGGTTTTATGATTTCCATACATCTTAATCGGGGTAAAAAATACCAAATGTTGGAACCTGTAACAGTCATAGGATATTGTACTGTTTTTCTTTGAATTATTCTTTATTTTCTGTACAAAAGCGCCTTTTCTGAAAAATAGCTTTTTTATGCTGTGCTGTGCAGTAATATTGTGGTTATATTTGCAATCAAAATGTAAGGTTATTTCAGTGTTAGGAGCAATATCGACCCCTACTGTCCATAGTAATGTGCTGCGCTGAATGGGAAATATACTGCAGTCATGTGGTCAGGTGGATGAGGAGTAAGAAAAAAAATATGCAGCTTGGAATTGTGGATAGTTGTGCAGCGTTTTAGACAAAGAAGAGCACCGGTTCGACATTAAAGTGTAATTATTCCTAAATTTCTGGTCAGAAGGTGCAAACGCTATGTGTTTATTTGTTTTCTTTTGATTTTGTTAAACTTTGTATCATGTTCATTTAGTAATAAAATTTCATAAGTCAATGAAAACACTGGACTTTTCTGAGAAATGTATTTTAGCCAGAGTCATTTTACACAGACAAAACAATAAGTTAAATTCAATGTTTTTCATTTCAGTTTTTCATGGTGTTGAAGTAGAAAAGAAGAAAATAAATGCTTGTTAAACATCAGAAGAAGCGTGGTCTCATATGTACCAGGAGAAAATTTTAGTACAGCTACAGAACCTTTAGTAAAGAAAATGCAAGGATAACTATGCTAACTTAATTCACTTTATCTTTAAGGATGAATTATAAAGAGCTGAACAGACATGTTTCCTTAATCCTCTGCATAACTACATATCTAATGTACATTAGTTTCAATAATTCAGTATTATTATTGAATAGTTGTTGCAGAAAAAGTTTTACAGTTAGGCAGCTAAAGGCAAAAGAAATGGTATTGAGTTTGAAAGTTAGAGGGAGGATGTGAGAGTCTCTAAACATCGTGCCTGAAGTGTTCTTGAGCAAGGCACCTAACCCACAACTTCTCCCTGGGTGCTGCAGCTGATAAGGCTGCCCACTGTTCTTAGCAGGAGTGCTTACTGCCCTTTAGTGTGTGTGTGTGTCCTTGTATTTCTCCCTGGTGGGGACTGAAAGACCTCATAATGATAGGAATGCATGTCAGATCTGTAAAAATGGGAACATTTTGCTGGTCCTCACAAAATAATGTGCCATTTTCATTACAAACTTTTTTAACCAATTTATATTGAAATATAACTCAATTATAACACAGAGAACGTTTTAGGAAAGGTTTAGGGTTCAGATTAAGGTCACTTCATGTAAAGAGACAAAAAGGCAACAAGGCTTCATTCTGAGCTGAATTGGGATGTACTGTTTTGTATTTAAGTTTGTGCATGAAGTCCTTTGTTAATGTGTGTTTGGGGGTGTTGGGTGTTTGTGTATCCTAACCATACACTTATGTGCCTTTTTATTTTGAACAACAATAGCATCAATGTACAGTAATGTCAGAATTAAGGCTGAATCTGCAGAGAGAAGGCCTCTACTCTCAAAACCAATGTCTATAGTGATTCAGCTTGTTCAGACTTGCTCTGCCGCAGGGAGGCGACAGAGAGCTCTCAACCTGTCTGTGCCCAGCCCATCTGCTATGCCAATCCCTGACTGTAGAGGGAGATAGCAGGCCTATTAGTAATCATGGACAACCCTTATCACCTGTGTGATAATAATAAAGAGAATGTCTTTAAAGAGAGCTTACAAGTAGTCAACTGCTTAGTCTTGAGAATGTACTGTGTATTTACTGGTCTGTCATTTTGGTCAGTGATGGGCAGATGAAGTCTTGTTTGTGATGAAAAACATTCAAAGCATTTAAGCAGAAAAGTAACTATAAGAAATTATTACATACTGCTGCCAACATATCACTGTTATCACGATTTCATTGTGTTCTGAAGCTTGTTGGAAGGTTTGCCCACTACAGTACACACAGAAAGAAAACACTACAGTTCAGTGGGGAACATATTAATTAGCTACTAGAGTGACTTGCTGGTTAGCACGTTTGCATCTCAGCACTGAGGTCTTGGGTTCAAGTCCCCATCTGGGTGGAGTTTCCATGTTCTTCTTGTGTTTCTGTAGGGTGTCTATGGTTTCACAGTCCAAAAATAAGGAGGTCTGGTGAATTGGATACTCTAAATTGTCCATGTGTGTATGTGCACCTAGCAATGGATTGGTGCCCTGTCCTGTGCTTGGCTAGGATAGTCTGTGATGCCCTGCCCTGTGGCAACTAAAGACACAACACATACTTGTTGGGTTTTATTTGGTAGTCTAAGTTTTGTTCTTTTTTGTAGGTGTGTTATTGTTGGTTTCAGCCACTTAGGTGTAAATAAATGCTAAACCCAATATGAAGACTAGGATCAAATATGAGTGCTGACCCTGTTAAAGTGCTCAGACCCATTTTAACTGTTGGTGTCAAAACACAACAGGTTCTTCCTAAAATAATTAAAACAGTTCTTATTAACATAACAGTGAAGTGTATATACAGTATTTTGTACTTCAAGGTGAACATAGTTGTAAAAGTATTTTAAGGCAAACAAATTTGGTTACTTAGCTCTAGCTCAAGCTTTCTTCTTATACATTGCTACACTTTATATATAATGTATTTTTTGGTTTAAGTCCTCTTGGGGTGATTTTTGAGTCATTGCGGTCTTGTGGTCTCTACAGTACACATCTGAACTTCAGCATTACTCACCACAGGATAGACTAATTAAAACAACAAAGAAAAGTTGCCTGCAATTACATTTCTGAATTAAAATGAGAACGAAGAAGTGTTGCAATTAAATAATACATGAATCTCATTTATCACAGCTTTATTCGTCATGGTCCTCATCTTCTTAAATAGCACAACACAAACATTTATCACAGTTGTTTTTACTCTTATCCTTACAATATCTGCTGCTGGGGTGTGACACCAAAGTCTGGGCCCAGTATGACGTGCCTGATCTGCTGTCATTGATCTAAATAATAGAGGAAACATCAATTGTTGCCTTTGGACCACAAGATGGCAGTGATGCTTCACTGCTGGTAGGAGCTCCTTGAGTTTACATGAAGTCAATAGGTTCAACAGATTTATGTAGTCTACATGTTTATAACACAAATCTAAAAAACAAAAATAAAGCATTATTTTTCACACAATTGCAGAATTTTCATATGATTCTACAGTGATGATCTGTTTATCTAATGATCCAATGAGATGTGAGTAATGACTGAATACTTTTTTGTATCAATAATGGAGAGAACAGAATCAATCGGGGACAATCCAAAAACCTCCTTTTGCAAAGTTCAGAGGACCCAATTGAAAATGATAAAATTTAGCCTGTGTATTCGATATTTACAAAAAACAAAAAACAAAAAAACAACTAGTTTGTATTTTATAATACATTATATTAATTTAATGTCAGGACAATGAAATAAATCTGTGCTAGAAATGTGCTACAATGTGTTATTTTGAACAATGCAATAGAATAAACTATCAATTTCTCATTGCACTCTGAAATGAGAGCGTAGGTAGGACTGGGCGATATATCGAGGTTTTAAGAAATATCAATATATTTTTAAATGAGATATAAGATGAGACAATACTGTTTATATTGATATAGTTAATGATCCTCTATTTTGCCTCTGCACAACTTCACCCCGCCCCTCCTCTCTCCCTCACAAAAACTCCCCCCTCCCCCATTGCTTCCCACGTGAGGCAGGCAGTGATGGCATGGACACTGAGAGATGGGAAAGAAGCGATCACAAAGGAGTTGTTAAGTAAAAAGAAAAATATTGGCTAAATTATTTGGCGATGTTTTGGATTCAGAGTGTCAGATGAGCAGGAGAGAAATGTATTGAAGTCCGGACAAAAGGTTCAAGCACCGCTAATTTTTTCCACCATTTACAACAACGTCATGAAGAGCAGTAAGTGTAGTGTGTGAAACTGCTGCTGCAGACCCCTCCATTATTTCTAAGTGGGAGAACTTGCAAATTTGCATGGTGTTCAAATACTGATTTTCCTCACTGTACATACATACATACATACATACTACAACTGTCAAACTATAAATATTTTTAATTGCGATTAATCGCGAGTGATTCTGCCACTAACCACTAGGAGTCACTAGCGAGCAGAACCTGCAGAGAAGAAGAGGTGGTGCCTTGTCTCTGTGTAAACAAACATGTCACATTCATTTTCTAAACGTTTTGAAATGGATTAAGAAACAGCTCTTTGGACAGGATTTTTTTAAACACTCTGCAAGTGAAAGCAAGGAGAAAAAGGTAAATGTCACTGAAGTAGATTGTCTATCTTTAATATAAATACACTTAATAAAACAATCTAAACTATCTTTTATTATGTATTATTATTTTTATACACTATTATTTATAAACTATATTTTTCATACTTAAAAACAAGTAACACAATTAATTAGTGTGCTTGGGGTGCTGGAATGGATTAATAGCATTTTAATTCATTTTAATGAATTGCATATATGTGTGCATATGCCCCCCCTGTAAACATGTTATGTGTCTCAAATCAACATTAACACGTAAATTACCATTTAATAACATGAAAATACTGGACATTTGTCTATACAGTAACATTTATATCCAGTTTTTTAATGTTTTTCTCAGTAGAAGCTGAATATCTGCCTGATTATAGCTGGCAGTCAAGGCTGCCCTTACTGATTTGACATTCATGGTGGTCAGGAAAGAATGAAAAATGGGTAAAAGTTTGTGCTGATCAGAAATTCTGCTACTGTGCTTGGTAAAGAGTATTTTTGGAATGTACTGTTGCGTGCTGGAAGAGGCAAACAAATATTATCCCTGCTTTAGGTTCAGCAGTGTTGGATGTGCCACTCAACCACCATTAAGATTCAAGACTCCATGTAGACTCACACCTTAAACTTGAGTCTTGACATGGTGAAGCACCACAGAGACCTAATGTGAACATCTTTGGTTCTCAACAATGTGAACATGTGGTAACATGGCAAAGGAACTCGGACAGATGAACTCACTTGAAGTCCAGTGGTCTTGCGATCTTCACATGTTCTACAGCTGTAGCTAGTAGGCATACTTGGCCAGGTGATGTCTGCACTACTGTCTGCACTGCTATAGAAACTTACACAACAGATTGCTACCCTCAAACAGGTTTCCTTTCTTTCTTATAGCCCATCTGAATTTCGTTTTGGTTGTAGGAGGATAGGTTACTGTCAGTTAAAGACATATTTGTTGTCCAGTTGGATACATTGAAATATAAACTATTTATCATTGCTGCTCTAGTGACAAAGTTTCCATCCTAATCTACAATGCAGTCTGTTAATAATTGTAGAGTGACAGGTTATCTTGTATCCTAGAACACTGGGGTTTGAAATGAAACAATGACTTAAGTTAGAGTATCTATTTAATTTTAAGAGTATCAACAGTTATATGCAAATGTTTCAACAGTGTGGAGGCATTTCACAAAGCAGGATGATTCTCAATGAACGACTGTAAGGAATCTCTTTAGTGCATATTCATTAAATAATAAAAAAAATCTGGAAGAATTTCAGTTCTTAAAAGGCAAGGAAGCAAGCAGAAGCAGAGCATCAATACCACATGGGCAAGAGATTTCTTTGACAAACTTTTGTCAAGCACTACAATAGAGTTACATTCATAAATGCAATTTAAAACTACTGTACAAAAAAAAAGAAACATTCTGTTAACCATGTCCAGAAGTGCTGTCAGCTTCTCTGGTCTCAGAAATATCTGGGATGGACCATCATGGAGTAGAAATGTGTATTGCAATCAGACAAATCAGTGTTCCAAATCATTTTGGGAAGATATTGATGCTGTGTGCTTTCTTTTCATGAACATCTATGCAAAACCACATGCTACACATATTATGAAGGCATGGCAGCAGAAAAAGAGGGAACAGGTACTGCACTGGCCTGCCTTACTGCCTGCAATCCAATAAAAGTAAATGTAACACTGCAGGTTTTTCATTTACTTTGTCTCAACTTATTTGGGGTTGTAGAATACCTTTTTGCTTTTAATCTGACAGTCAATAAAATGTCATTTAACCAGTGATGTCAAAACCTTTGCATATGACTGTATATTAAGTGAACTGTGTATAAGTTGCATTCCCTTTTAATATACTGGGAAAATAGGGATACATGGGCCAATACAGGAATTGTAATTTATTATGTAAATAAGTCACTTATAACATTGTAATAAATAGCCTGCAACTTATTTGTGTTTATAATTATTATTTAATGATTTACAGATTTTTAAATACTGGTTTGTACCATTAAAGGTCAGGTAATATTATTTTACTAGAACTTTTGGTTGTTGGTTTGCAGTGTTAATTTAGCCCACAGTATGAAAAGACTAATAAAGCCAAAAATCCAAAAATGATTCATCTGCATTTAGCTGTGAAGAAATCAAAATGTGCCATAAATGTAATGGTCAGTGCATCCCTATTGAGAAATAACTCGACAGAAGATCTAGAGATGATTCAAGATGTGATCAGCAGTCCCTGAGCTATATTCTCTCAACATAAGTGAAAGAAGACGTGCCAGTAAATCAGGCCATAATGAGTCTAAAAAAATCAAGAGACAGGGCCAAAGCATAAGGTGAGTCAAAAACAATGTTTGCTTAAGAAGCAAGAATGTGCTGGTGAGACTAGCAATAATAAATAACCTTACAAAGCACAGAAGACCACAGTAGTGGATGATCAAAGAATGCTGTCAATCCTGAAGAATAATTATAGAACAAATCAAAAATATCATCCAGAAAATGGAGGCACTGTTTAGCCAAAATGAGCATGTTTTTGTTTTATATGCAATAGCCAGACATATTCAAGATTAAGCAGATTACACATGTACATTTTTTATTATGTTTGACAGTGTTTGACAGTCCTACCTTGAGAATAATGCCAAAGCCTTTTGATCCCCTTGTAACAGCAAATCAGCAATTAAATTTTTCAGAATACCTTTGGAATTAAGAGTCTCAATAGTGTTTCAATAATGTTCCTCTTAATATTTTGGGGAAATCAGACAAATCATTATTTAAACAAAACCTGTTTTTCATACCAAGGAAGACATTTTGAATATAAAGAGTGTTGAAACTACATATACACATAATGTTAAATAATTAGCTGTTTGTGCTAACAAAAACTTGAAAAATAACCAAAACCTGTATGAAAAGTAACACGGAGGAAATTATGACCAAAATATTATAGCAAAAAACTATGGATGGATACATGTACTGAAGAACACAGCTCAAATAATGGCAGTGTAGATGTGACTGACATTTACCTCAATACCTATAGTTGTACTTAAGATGTCATGATCTCCATGACCACAAAACCAGAATAATGAAAAATGGACATTGAGTTTCTCACATCCATCTATTTGCAAGTGCACATTATTTTTCACCACAGTAATAGTAACAGATAAGTCCTCCTGAGCATACGGTGAGCAGAAGTTTCAGTCGAACATTCATGAACACTGCTTACGTATTTGGCCTGTGCTATTTTTACTGGGAGTCGAGTGGAGAATGCAGTGCTTTGTGTGTGGAATACTGGGCTGGCAGTAACAGGTAGCACGTCAGCAGGTTTTGAAGAGAGGAAGGAGTCGGGGTGTTTACTGCTTGCAAATCAAAGTGGTCTTTATGGAGAAAGTTTGGTGCACAGCGCCTGTGGTTTTTGACAGGTCACTTCAGTTCAGACACTGTTCAGAGAAATTTAGCACTCACTCAATGCATGTTTGTTTCTCTTGTGTTTCAGAATAACCCATTAACTTTGGCATTAGCACAGTCTTTAATAAGTAAATAAATAATATTCAAATAGACTATTAAGTTTTAAATTGTTCTTGACCTGAGCCTTATGTTCTAGAAAATAGAAACTTTTTTATTAGAATATGTGCACTATGTGGAGGGTCATAAACTAAAAATGTTAAAACACTGTCATTGTTATTTAGGAATGTTCCATTGCTTCAACAACATTTATTATTGTTGTTGTTGTAATAATAGTAGTAGTAATAATAATAATAATAATATCAATAATAATTAGTTATGATTATTATTATTATTATTATTATTATTATTATATAATGTATTATAATATATATAATATTCTATAATATATTATTACATAAAAAGTATGTTTCAAGCCAGCCAAGGACACTATAATAATAATAATAATAATAATAATAATAATAATAATAATAATAATAATAATAATAAATAATAATAATAAACTAAAGTTAAATGTACAAAATTATGTTAATTTAAAATAAATGATGAGTGATGAGTAGTCAACATACTATTAATACCACTTTGAGAATGTGTGTTATTAGGGTTTAAAAAATAACCTATTTCAGTCTAATGCACTTTTCAGTCTTTTCTGCTATAATTTTATCTTGCGGTTGAGCGACACACCTTGCAGTGCACTGAACGGGGCGTTTTGGAGGAGAGCTCTCAGTGGAATGTGCAATTAGACAAGGGGCTAGAGAAGGGAGAGACTTGGGCATCCCTCCAGTGCTGAGGCCCAGAGCTTCAAAACATCCAGAGTGTCCTCAGACATGGGCCACTACGTTCATTTCAATGTGACATTTTAGCTAATATTTTTGCTTGTTTAGACCAAGAATTAAGTAGAAATGTTTTTTGTGTCTTATTCATTTTGGCTTGAGGATACTGAACAATCATAAGGTTGAATGATTGCTCATAACTATGAAGAAAAAGAGGCAGCAAGCCACACTGTTGAGAGGATTTTGGAGATATAGTGTATCTTTGGACCAAGACTGTATGCTATATGGAGCGTGGCAGAAGACAATGAGCCATGTGTATGAAGCTGATCTGTAGAGAAATAGGGGTCTTTACAACAGTTATGACTTCATTGTCTTGGGGCTACATATATAACCATCTTCTATCATCTCACAGATTTGTTTCTTATGCAAATCTGATGTATGTTGTTAAAGTAAAGTGATAGAAAGAGGCAAAGAAAGAGATACAAGAGAAAATACTCATGAAATGATGACTAAGAGCCTTTTAACTGCCATTGAGTTTTGACCCCAGTTTTACATTTTAATATGTGATTCATTCTCTATGGTTGTTGTTACAATGTCATAATAAGTCAGAATTAATTTAATCGTGGAACAGAGTTGCATGTTGTTTGGCCTCTTAATGATAGCAGGGGTTTTGATTTCTGCCTTTCCAGCAATCTTCTGAGCAGCTGTCTGTAAACTTTTTCTTGGTCTTCCAGACCTCATCTTGACCTCCACTGTTGCTGTTAATGTCCATTTCTTAATTAAATTTCAAACAGGAAATGATATCATGAAAATGCTATATCTTCTTATAGCCTTCTCTTGTTTTTTGGCCACAGTCATTTACATTTTCGTAGTGCTAGGCAGCTGGTTAGTACACATGGCTGCTGTTTTTTGGGATAAGGTTTGATGACTCTGTGTATTTATAAAGCTTTGAAATTTCACTTGATCTTTCCTAATGATGATTGTGAACAAGCCATAACCCTAAAAAACTTAAGGTCTGAGACCTCTGTCAAAGTGATATGAATGCTCAAATATTTTAAGTGTTCTCATACTTTTGCAAGGTACTCCTTTTCTTTTTTCACTCTAATATTGTATACAAACAATAAACTGACTGAATAAATTGATGCCATTTCATCTTCAACTTGCTGTTCACAAACCATTAGTGATTGTGGAAACTTCACAGTAGACCTCAAGCAGCTTGGATATTGTGCCTAGACACTCTTCCTCCACACTCTGGGACCTTGATTTCCAAATGAAATGCAAAATTTACTTTCAGTGTTGGTTGGGGAGCTCATCTCCTGGTGTTGGTCGACTGTGTTACATCAAGTCCAAAGTCAGTGCATCGGTCTAACAGGACATTTTAGAGCACTTCATACTTCAGTCTGCTGACAAACTTTACGGAGATGCAGATTTAATTTTCCAGCAGGACTTGGCACCTGCCCACACTGCCAAAAGTACCAGTACCTGGTTTAATAACCACAGTATCACTGTGCTTGATTGGCCAGTAAACTCACCTGACATAAAGCCCACAGAGAATCTGAGCTATTGTCAAGAGGAATATGAGAGACACCAGACCCAACATACAGATGAGCTGAAGGCTGCTATCAAAGCAACCTGCCCAGCAGGCACAGAACCTATTCACAATGTTGCATCAATGCTGCAAGAATGTAGACAACATTGCCAGAAAATTTTCATAACGTCATTGTGCCTGCTGGGTGGGCTTCCATAACACCTCAACAGTGCCACAGGCTGATCACCTCCATGCCACGCCGCATTGATGCAGTAATTCATGCAAAAGAAGCCCCGACCAAGTTTTGAGTGAATATACTCTGCATAATTGAATTGGTTTTATATAATATTGTAATATTTGAGATATTGATATTTGGGGTTTTATTGGCTATAGTCCATAATCATTAACATTAAAGGAAATAAACACTTGAAATAAACACTCTGTGTGTAATTAATCTATATAATTAGTTTCACTTTTTAAATTTAATTACTGAAATAAATTCACTTTTTGATGATATTCACTTTTTTAGATACACCTGTATATGTGTGTGTATGTGCCATAAATGCATGTGTATATATTCTGGGTGTGTATCAGGTACTGTGTGTAGGTACGTATAAGGCTTTTGTCCTGCTGTCTGGAACTGTGTCTGGCTCCCCCCTCTTCCCCCTGCAGCGCAGAGACCCCTCTCAGCCTATTACCATTCCACTCTCGTCCACTGGCTTCTCTCACTGGCTGAGAGTACTGAGGACTATGACAGAGAGATGGATGATTATACCCAGGAGGACGAGGAGAGGCTGTGCTTGCCTCGTGCTGTCTGCTCCTATCATTACAACCCTACACTCACACTGCCAATGATTCAGGATTCTCCAACTGACAGAACTGAGTAGAGTACACTACCTAACCTTTAAAGACATGGATTCAACTTTTAGTCTTTGAATGAATCTGCAATGCCAATGCTGTTTCCTACTCAAACCCATATTTAGTGGAGGCTTAGGCTCAGGCTAGGTTTAGGGTCTGAAAAAGTAGGCATTAAAACAACAGAACACAAAGAGGTATGGGTAACACTTTATAATAACTTTCATTAATAGCTCATTAACTAATGATTAATAACTGAACAAATCATTAGTTTTGAGAATCATGAGAATTTTATTAACAAATGATTTACTAATGATTTGCAAAAATAAATAATCATTAGCAACTACATGAACTGTCATTTATAAACATTTGTTCATGTTCAAATGATCATGAACTAATGATTTGTTCACCGTTGTTAAGCATTAGTTAATGGCTTATTAATGAAAGTTATTATAAAGTGTTAACAAGGTATTTTATTGGAAATGACACAATGGCTATGATAGCATACAAATGTGAAATAATGCTCAACTTTCAGTGTTTGACAATAGTTTTAGAAAGCAAGTATGGCCCAAACATTGTTTCAAATCTATAAAAGTGGCCATTGAAGTTTATCAACTGGAATGAAATGAGTACAGTGAAAAAAATCTGCTGTTATCATTCTATAATCTAAAAGATGAGCATTGTTTGAAACTTAGAAAATATTCACATTTAACTACATCAGTTAAGCTTTGCATTCATGTACCAAACTGTTGAGCAAACTGGAATAGTCTTTGACTTTTATGAACTATATATTTAGTTTTTTATTGGCATTGTCAAATTTGAATTATAGAGATTTTATTATACTGCATTGTATAAAAGCAATGAACCATGAGATGCAGATTTCCTTCATTATGCCTAACAATACCCCTTAACCATGGTAAAAGTGCTTTTTCATGGCCTGTCATTGCTTTTATATAAACATCAATATCAATCTGATTTACCTGCATTGCAGTAAGCATGTATATGTATAATGAGAACAAAAAGGACAAGAATCAGTGTGAATGGAATTAGTTTTGTATCTTTATTTGTGAGGTAACAATGCTTTATAGAGCACCATTTAAAGGCATGCAAAAGCAGTGACTTCAATCGCAAAAGTGTGTTTTATGCACATGCATGTGTCTCCAGTGAGGACAGTATTGCATTTGCCCCTCTGAGATTTGTTCACTGTGACTGGCCCCTTTCTCCTTAGTATGCATCTAATAGAGAGTGTCTGGTTGTATTTGGCAGGCACTGTGGCAGACAAGAACTCGCTGACCTCTCAGCTCATCTGTAGGGGGACGTGCTGTGTGAGGAGCTTCACTTACACACACACACACACACACACACAGAGAAGTCAGCCTACAAATGAAGCACACAGCACTGTTTAAGCAATGGCCGTCCACGTACATTGCCTAGAATGGCCCTTACCCCGGGCTACGTCAGTTCAAACTCACATACCGCGTACCCACTATGTTATAAGAGTTTGGCATTGGACTCATCTGAGGTGAACCAACATCTCATCCTTAAATAAAGGGTACATGTGCATATGAGTGCTGGAACAGAGCACTTAACAGTATTTTGCAAACAGATAAAATTGATGGCAAACATTCCATTAAATTACCCCTATAATTACAGTCAAGGGAATGCAGGGGTTTGTGTATATGAGCCCTGCAGTGAAGCTTTCCCCTCTGATTAGTGGCAAATGCAGTCAGCACTAAAGGAAAATATGTCTGGTAAAAATATGACCCTGCGGTCAGGTATGTAAAGACGAGCGACCTATGTTGTGTCCTAAGAAAAGACTGAAAAATATGTTTGAGTCCATTTATAGTTTACATTGTGATCAGCTAATGTACACTGGAAAAGAGAAGTGCTACACTGAAGTGACCTCATTCAACTGTGTGTGCTGTCTGAGTCAAGTCAGTTCAATGCATGCCTTTGTTCAGTGTGGTATTGCCATTAGAAAAGTGATCTGAGGGTGAAGAGTTCAGATCCTTCACATCAGCAGAGACTAAAGTTAAAAATCTATAGTCCAGGTTAACAAGGTGCAGTGTCATTGTTGTCATGACAACTCTCACCTGAGCCGCTCAGTAGGGGGCGCTGAGGAGATGCCACTACAAACACAAAGAGAAAGTTTGAATGTGTGATACTGATCTGAGCTTCATTTAATACTTCCCACAATGACTCTACAAAACCAACTGCTCTCAGATCAGTACAAATGAACACACTGCCCTAAAAGGCATCAAAGGCCTAGTGCCGATGAGTCTGTCTTCAGTCATTATTAAAGGAGCAGCTCAAACAAACCTATTATGGCTAACAATGAACAGAAGTTGGTAACAAATCAGCATGATATCATTTGCTTAATGCTTAGGGAGGGTTGCATGAGCAAGAATTAAGTTTAAACTTGGATTAAATCAAAGATTTAACTCAATATTACATCTAATATTAATATTAAAATGCGACTTTTGGTTGTTTAACCTGTTAAAATTGCTGCATATCCTCAGTAGCTGAAGAGTCAAAGAAGAATTGAGATAAAAATGACCCACACACAGTAAATCTGCCAGTGTGAAATCAACACTATTAGAGTTAAATTAACACTGAGGGTGTCAAAATGTAACACTCTCAGTGTTAATTTAACTCTAATAGTGTTGATTTAACACTGGCAGATTTACTGTGCAGGACTTCAAGTTTCAGTTAAGTAGCAAAATTGAAGATCAGCTCAAGTACCAAATTTTGCTGTTCCACCAGTCCTGCAGAACTCCAGTCTACTCAAAATTTTGTTAGTGTATTGTATTTCAATATGGTAACACACACCGATATTAAACGAGGCCTTAAAAATAATTCTAGATTTGTTAGAGGTTAAAATTTAATGATGCAATGAAGTTATCATACAAATTAATTATGGTTCAACAAATCCTGGTGCAACCTACCCTTATTAATGGCTCTTGACAGAACATAAAACATATTGTTTACCTTTTTGAATTCAATTATGAGCATCAATTTACTCTAGTAAACAAAAAAAGAAACAAATCAGAATATGTTTTATATTTTAGATAGTATGCTTCTCTTAGTTAGATGCAGCTTTCTTGGCATTTTCTCAGTCAGCTTTATGAGGTAGTCACCTGGAATGGCTTTCAGCTAACAGCTGTGCCTTGTCAAGAGTCCATGACTTGCATTTCTTGCCCTCTTAATGTGTTTGAGACATCAGTTGTATGTCTACTTTGAAGAATCTAAAATCTAAAACATATTTTGGTTTGTTTAATACTTTTAAGTTTACTACATGATGCCTTGTGTGTTCCTTCATATTCTGGATGTAGGAAAAAAAAAGAAACATTGAGATGAGGTGTTTCCAAACTTATGACTGGTGCTATATGTGCTGGGGGAAGCATAACCCTTCAATGATTAAGGTTTTAAAAGGCATAAGAGTTGAGACTAGTCTATGCTTATATATTAATTATTGAAATTTGCAATAAAGCGCTCGGTACATGTTAGCAACTCTATTTGATTAAATGTATAATGACCAAGAGTTTAAGCGAGGGAAGATAAACGTAGAGATTTCTGGTAGTTGTCTGAAGCCCTGCTGCAGTGTCTGGGGAAAAAGCCAGACATCAGCAAACTCACCTTCTTTCCAAGCATACGTGTGTGTAAAAGAGAGAACCAGCACACACATTTGTCCTTATTTGACGCCGCACTCTCAATTAGGAAATGGAGACAATAGATGTTCTCTTCAGCTCAAATCTTTTTGCGAGCTTTATCTGTCCAGATACTTTGCCGGTGAAAGGCTTTCCTTCACCTCACCTTGGTATGACAACACATTTAAATAATCACTTCAATTGGGTCTGGTGCCAGCACTGCACTAAAGAAATTACTCTCCATTTCAGCTTCTACTTCTTTAGTTACTGTGAAATGGACCACCACTATTCCTAACTTCAATTATTCCTGATAGCAGCCTTTTATGCAGAGTGCATTTTATCCCAAATCAGCTTCTTCTGCATCTAATAATGGCCATTATACTTCAAAAGTAAAGTTGAGTAGGAGCTACACAGTCTTTAAAGGTGAATCTTCAATAGATCTTCTACACAATGGTGAACCATGACTATTGGCACTAGACTAATTTTGGGCCAAAAATGGCAAAACTCCAAAAAATATGGAAAACTTCTTCTATGATAACGTTAACTTCTGGTAGCATCTCTATGTGATTGTGGCATATTATTGCTAAGCTAACAACAATGAACATTTGTGACAATTTTAGAATAAACAATGACATATGAAGCTTGTAAAAGACAAACCATGTTTAATTTGATAACTTTTATATAATGTTAGAATAGCTTCTTTAGTAATAAGCCTTGCCATAGAGCTGTTGATGTTTCCAACAACTCAGTAAAACTGAACCCCCCTACAGATCGTTCATAGACAATGACATAGCTAGTAATGTAGAAAAAGGGAAGAGTTACAATTGAGCTCAACAGATTTTGTCCACTGGAAAGCTAAATGTAATGCTTAATTATGGAAAGTAATCTAATGCAGTAGTCCTGTCCTAACAAAGTCTTGGAGTACTAACAAATGGTAAAATTTGTTTTCCTGTTTCTGCCTAAATACCTTCAATTTCCATTTAGAAGTTTCAAAAATTTTACCTCAATCTTTAATATAAAAACATAATGAAATAAAAATAGTGCAGTAAAACATGTATACATTCAAACATGATTATTGTGGAACACTTGGAAGGCACAAATGGGCCTCCACTACTTCTAGTATCAACAAATACCATGGAAATTAACCCCTGTAGTAACCAGAGTACAGTCAGAATCCATTTATATTGTACCAGTGTCTCAATATTACTATCTGCAAATACTGCACCTTGTATACTTTACTTTGTACTTCTTCTCTTTGGACACTTAATGAGCTCTACTTTTCCTTATAGCTATGCTATATGGTGTACAATTACATACTGTTAGCTGTCTCTTGTCTTGCACAGTTTGAGACACCCTTGACCTCATTCATCATTGACCACATGTCCATAGATGACCAGATATTCTATGTAGCAGTGACACTGACATAGAAGCATGATTGTGTGTGTATGTGTGGCACTGGTACAGCAGTATTTGCTGGTGTTTTTACACGTCAGTCACTACTAAAGTGAGATTGGTCCACTCTCCAAATATATGAAGCCAACAGCAGCTATCTGGTCAGAAAGTGATTACTGATATTTTGTGGATTATGAGATAGGCTAGACTCCCTGTGCACCATTAAAGTGAACATACAAGGGTTTATAATAACATGGTAACTGAGTGTTTGCTCAAACTTATTGAAATAATTTTCTCTGTATTAATATATTACCAGATGCATCTTCAGAATTAGTTCCTGATCTTACTCTATATATTTCTCCTGCTCCAACACAGCTGAGTCCAGTCTCACTCTCTGTGCTGTGTAGGGTTACTCCAGAACCAGTTTTGGGAACTGCATGTTATTACAGCCATACTATCCACAGCATGTATGAACCAGGCTGCACAGTGTCAGAACCATGTAGCTAACAACTACACAATTAGACTGGAATTGGCAACCGTTGGTTGGTTGGTTGGTTGGTTTTGCAAGTTCATTCTCTGCCAGTGCATTCAGCTGGGCCAGTACTGAGGCAGACAGACGGTGGCTGGCACTCAGTAAGCATACATGCCCTGCTGAGCTGTGCACTTCCAGCCTCACTGTGCCCTGCCTGCCTGTTTTGTATTCATGGTGGATGGCTATCACTCCACTGTTGCTGGGGGCCTTGTGGAACAGCCTCCCATTAGCTAGAAACTGACAGAGCTTAGGGTGAAGTTTAATAAATAAATAAGTCACATTGCAATGCATAATGAGACGGTTAGAGTTGGTGGAAAATCAATTTTGTCGAGGTAGCAATTTTAGGTGCTCCCCCCCTCACTTTATTCTAGGGAACCTTTGATGGAAGAATTGGAGAAGATTGAGGAGAAGATCCGAAGGCCATGATTTAACCAGCTGCAAACGCTGAGCTCATTCTCAGTCCATATTTGATCATCTGTCTTGATTAATACAATTTCCATCCAGCAAAGAAATAGCAACCAGAACATAAATAATGAAAAGTGCATTTCATACACTAGTTTATGCAAATACATATTTAGAATTCATCTGGATGCACTAAACGAACATTATTTAGATGGACAGTGCTGTTCATACTTGTTATAACCATTGATAGATAAATAGATGGATAGATGGATGGATAGATAGATGGATGGATAAGATGTAGAATTCGTTATGGGATTTTTTTTCACCTTCAGTGTTAAATGTTATACTGAACCACTTGACCCCATGATAATTCCATAACAAAAGGGCCAAGCTGTTTTTAATTAATGGACCTACACTCTTACATTCTTCTCAAAACTATTGCAAACAGCATTTAACTTCCCTACTACATTCTCCATCTGTTCCTGCCAACACACTGTAATAGAAACCATATGCCTGGCAGCATGCAAATCAAATGTATTACATTCATATTACATTCCTGTAAATTCTTCTTTTGATATACTCCATAATGCATTAGCTGTGCTTGAGAAAGAGCCACAAAATAGATCTCAGGTTACAGAAACTACATAGTCTATATATATGCTTTCCAGGAACATGTCCAACTGATTGCATTCTCTAAAAGTCTACAAGAGTATCTCAATAAACCAATATGTTATGACTAGAAATTGGAAGCTTGTTCTTGTGTGAGTTCCTAGCCAGTAGGTAAAACTTTTGGTCTTTACAAACAAGAATGCAAGCAAGCAAATAAACGGATCATAAATATGGTGGCTCTACTACATTTAACACTAGTATCTCATAAATGTAAAAACAAATATAAAGTAGCAGATGCTGTTAAAAATAAAGGTTCCTAAATTTTCCTTGGCTTAGACCTACATGCTACATGAAGATATATAATAACAAGGTCCTTTTAAATATTAAAGTTCCTCATTTGCAAGTATTCTTTCTAGAATCGTACAAGGAAATCTTCTTAATCATACCTAAGGTGGTTTCATTGTAAGTCTACAAAGGACATTTTAAGAGTGTGAGCTGTCGAGATACACACACTCAATGTTACACACTCCTAAATGTTTCTTGACTTGAATCTACAGCTGAAGGTATAGTGGTATAGAACCTTTAGAGGTTCTTTAAACCTCTTCACATCTCATTTACAGTGTTTAGAGAATTATCCATGAACTACAAAGTGGTTCTTCTATGGTATTGCTCCAAAGAACACTTTCTGGAATGACCAGTAAACCATAAGTAATATTTCTTTTGCTTTCCGAAGGATGGCTTGTGATCAGGGTTGCTTAAGCCCTCCACCCGGGTCCCAAGCTCCTGACCCGTGATTTTGGATGCAGAGCTCACGAGTTAGGGTCTCAGGGAACAGGAGGAGGGCAGCCATTAGTGAGCTTGAACCCTTGAATCTTCTCTCACCATCAATGGGGGCTGGATGCTCCATTTTCCAACCAGTTAGTGTTTGCAGAACCAGGAGAACTTGTCTGCAGCAGCCTGTTCAGGTTTTGGACTGATGTTTGGTTCGACTGCTCTGATTTGTCCTGTGAAAAGAGAAAAGAGAAAGAAGAGAGAAATATCCTCTCTTCCTGGATTTTGTGCTGCTGACTGTCGCTTATCCCTGCATGAGGAGCTATCGCTAGTCCCAGGAAAAAGCCTTTAACACTCTCTCAGGTTGTTAAGAGATGCAAGTGTTACATATGAGGAATGAAAGAATACACAGTGAGGTGATGGAAAGCACTGGGTAGAAACAGGAACGGAAGAGTAGAAAGCTAGTGCCAGACTCGCCAGACTTTTGTTTCCCCTTTTTTCGGATCAAACTGCGATGGACAAACGTCTCTCTGCAGTCGCTGGTCTTTGTGAGTAGAGGAAACACCCCCCCCACCCCCCTTCCCTGTCTCACTCTGAGCCAGACACTCGGTCCTTCCTCTTTGTCCTCGCTGCACACTGCAGGGTCATGAGAGTCTGTCTGTGACTTGCCCTGCCCTCTAACCCTGCTTACATCCGCCAGAAGCTCAAGGTGATGACCATCGTCTATGCACACATACATATATATCACTTTCAGGACACGCTAACCTTGTTCCGTCGAGATATGAATCGAACAATGGTGTGCAAAGAGAATTGCACATACTTTCGATGACATTGCATCAAACTGTAACACTGTAACTCATTCACTTGCCCAAACCAACCTGTATCCCATAAATCCTTGTGCAAGTTCTCGTACCGAGCTATGCAGGATCTATGAGTGGCCCCTGAAACATTTCAAAGGTGCTACCGCCAAGAAGCCCAATCAGTCAAATAGTACCTACAGATGTGCTAAACAGCTGCTGGGACTACAACAGCGAAACCCCCTCCCTGAAGCAATTCCGCCACCATTACTTAATTTGCTTAATATGCTTACTGAAATCTTTCCCATCTGCGATGGCAATCTAGTCGCTCACCCCAGCCAAAACAAAAGTGATGTTATTCTCATCACCTCTCCAGCTCCTCCCCCTACCCTATGAACCCCCCTCCCCCCCAACCACAGACTTACAGCCCCCTGCCCTCCCCTGAGGCGGACTGGGGGGAGGAAAGAGGTGACTTTCAATGGAATGAGTAGATTATTATTAGCCGTTCCTAATTTACCTTCGGCTTTGCTGACCCAACGAGATGCCATCGCCACTGCCATCCATCTTTCATGGAAAAATCAGGTTTGGAGGTGAACACAGGAGCTGGTTGCTGAATCAGACGCAGACTGGTCTGAAGATGGAGGGTGGGGGGGTGGCGGGTGGAGTGAGCAGGTAGTTCCCACCCCTACGCTTGCTGCCATTGGCTCACAGGAGCCATCCGTCACCCTGTCCTGCAGTGTCTGGAGGTTGCGGAGCGTCGGCGAGACTGGGGCTGCTTTTCTCAGACATAGGCGAATGTCTGGCGGTTAAAAAGCCAAGAAGAGCGTCTGTTTGATAACCTCTTGTATGCTTTCTTCAGTTTCCGAGGACGTCTTGGCTTGAGCTATTGGCCAGAGTCTAACAAAGACCTTTCAGAATTCATGTCTGTCGCCTTTCGATAATCAATCTCATCTATCGCCATACAGCTCCGGAGAGACATTCTCTAATTAACTGAAGAAACTGCCAAACCTGCTACTGAAAATAAGAACTATTCTAATGCTAGTCTCACCATTACCAAGCATTATTACTATGACAAGCTTTTGTTGGTTCACTGAGCATTCATTACCATTTACATACTCTCTCACTCTCTGCACTGCCTGTGCAACAGAGTAGATTCTATATGCCTAGTTATGGTGCAGTACATCCTATAATTCAATGAATTCTCAGTATCGTATGCTGCATGTCCCTGCAGTATCTAGGGCTGCTCGGTGCATTGCCCTAAATGTCAGTGTGTAATTTGTCCAACAGCACATAATTCAAGTCCAAGTCCATTTACTTCAGACTGTAGATACTGGAGTCTCCACAGAACCAAGGGAATATTAAAGCAAATGAAATCAATGAGAGCTTTAAACTAGTGTCTATAATCAATCAACTCTATTACTGCTTCTGCTTCAGAGAGTCTGGGACACTACTGACCTTTGCTCTCACCTTTAGACATTAACAGTGCAGTACATAGTGTATTTCAGGTTTTAGAGAGCATCCTAGATACTATTGAGTATTATTAGACTGTTACTTTTCAGGCATATTTCAAACGTTCAGAGCATGTTGGCTGCATGATATTAGTAAACCATATCATTTAACCAGATTACCATTGATAACTATATCTCAATTGGGAGTTCAGTGCATTTGTATGTCTATACCTTTAATTGCCCAAAAGGGCATATGCTGTACTCTCATTTAGAAACATCTACCCTGCTATTTGACCACGCTGGAACAAAACCTTGCATCTAATTTTCCGGCGAATGAAAAACAACTAACATTTTAATGTTATTGAAAGCAGTATCGGTATGTTTTTGGTAATTTCTATTGGCTCATTCATCATGAGAATTTGAAAAGGGCAGCTGACATTTTACAATGATACAAGGAAAAATAAAACGACAAAAATAGAGATACACTGTTCATATGATTTCTGAGGTCAGCCTGAAGTGTGATATGTACAAACATTAGTAGCTACCCAGTCTTGTCACAATAAATGCGAGGCCATTCTATCAATGCAGCAAAGAGTCCTCCAGGTCAATGCTATTGATTTCTTGCAGAGGTTAAAGGGCAAGACTGCATTGATCTGTGAAGCTCTCTGACACAGCAGAGCAGCTCCAGACAAATCGATGACACCTCAGAGCACCACACACACATTATGCTTATTTACTGGCCGTAAAGTGAAAGCTAGCTTTGTGATTCGTCTGGCTGCACTATATGTCATTTGTATAGGAACATTTAGAATGACAGGGTCACCTATTAGTCACTCTTCTAAGCCATCAACTTCTGACTCCTAAGAGAAAACTTTTAGAATACTCTTTGTGTTGAAAGAAGTGTGTAAGATTACATGTGAAAGTAAGCTGTCAGGCTTTACTTTATCATTATCAACTTGTAATCTATCCTTAACTTAAAGACTCAGTAAGTGCTGAAATTCCAGTGAAAAATATGATGCATGGAAGTTGGACATATGACATAGATCTTGATCTATGAATAGAACTTTTTGATTTAAATGAAAAGAGTTATGTTTGGAGAAAGGAAAACACTGCATTCCAGCATAAGAACCTTATCCCATCTGTGAAACAGGGTGGTGGTAGTATCATGGTTTGGGACTGATTTGCTGCATCAAGGTCAAGGTCAAGGCTGGTATAAACTTTTACATCTTGACAAAATTAACATCTCATGAGGATCTTATGCTGTCATGTTCTTGGCGAAAGGGTCCTGATCTGGTCTTCCACAGATACAAGACTCCAACCAAAGTTCAGCATTTGGTTCTCTAATATCAAGACATTGTGTGATTTGAGTATCATGTTTGTGGAATATGCACCATTTTGTTTGTTTACAATAAAGAACAATATAAAGACATGTACATAGCATTTATACAGTTACATAAATAAATTCTACTTCATTGTAACTTAAAGGAATTAAGCACTCAGAACTCATTCACACATTTTTCCTTTTATATTCTGATGCAAACTACTGGGCTATTTAGGTGACTATTGAGTTCTGGTGTTTCTTAGCAATGATAGCGTGATGATCCAAGTTGACTAATACCAAGAAGCAACAATTGGACTGATTGATTACATCTGGGGTATTTGGAAAAATATGTAAATATGATTTTTGCAGGAGTTAGTCATTTCTTATTAGAATTAATAAGAACTACATGATTTGCAAAATAAAGATCATTCTAAAGGCAATTTAAAATGCATATCCTTATAGATTTAAGAGGAATATAAATATTTCTGAACAACTATGTACAGGATAGTACATTACAATATAGGACTTACACGACAAACAAAAAAATTCTACATTCATTAATGGAGCAGTACTTTAGTTCTTGAAGTTCTGGACGGTTTCTGTTGGTCCATTTATTCTCAGCATAAAATGCAGCTGAGTTAGGATGTTTTGTGTGATATCTGATACACTGTAGCTTTGTTCAGACATATTATATACACATGCTTCAAAAATGATGTACATTCTGTTTAAGCTCAACATTTTTTTCTCTTGCATCCACCAGCTGCACATAACCAACTGTAGACAATTTATCCTGTTCGATGACTTTAGTGAGCTCCAAGGAAAGCTAGAAGGTTGTACAGTTAACTCCCAGGATGTAATTCTAAACCATACAACCTACTACCTCAACCCGGATGCACACAGTTCCTCATGATCATACTCTTATTTTAAATAGTGTGCTGGATTCATTACTTAACATAGACTTAGTCATAGACTTAACATTGATATAGCACAGCAACAAAAGCCCCAAACAAACAGCAACAACAAACTCAAAAACAAGTTATTTTCTTTGTTTGTGGTCTTTCCACTAAAATGTGTTTCTATTCTACATCCAACCAGTTTAGGACATACATACAAAGAAACAGATATAATCTAGTAGCTGGTCTACCACAGAGACAGAGACCCATAGAGACGAGCTTGTGCTGTTGACTTTACCACAAGATCGGATCTACGGGTTAATGACAAGTGGCTCCTCATTGAAACCTAGTCAAAAGTTAGGGTTTAAGGAAATTAAGTAATCCAAAGCCCAAACAGGCTAGCAGAATGTTTCCTTTCTTATAACATATGAAAGTATTTTTTCTTACTGTGGGCATATTAGGTATCCTTAACTCATTACATCTTCGCTGTCATATGAAAACCATGTATCTCCATTTTTTTTAATGCCATCTGAGCACAGCAGCCACCACTTTCACTGTATTAATTTTTCATGATGAACAGACCAATAAACACAGTACCAGTCAGTGGTTTTCCATTATTTAAAAAAGGTCTGCACTGTAAATTAATACTGAAGTCATCCAAACTATACACATGGAATTATTTAATAAACAAAAAAGTCCTAAGTTTTATATTTTACATTCTTCAAAGTTGGCACCTCTTGCTTAGATGACATCTTGGTATTAGTCAGCTTTATGACGTAGTCACCTGGAATGGCTTTCAGTTAACAGCTGTGACTTGTCAAGAGTTAATGACTTGCATTTCTTGCCTCTTAATGTGTTTGAGACATCAGTTGTGTGCCTATTTTGAAGAATTAAAATCTCAAACATATTTTTGTTTGTTTAACACTTTTAAGTTTACTACGTGATTCCTTATGTGTTCTTTCATAGTCTGGATGACTTCAGTATTCATTTAAAAATGTAGGGAAAAAATGAAAACATTGAATAAATGTTTGACTGGTACTGTATACTCCAAAATTGCTTGGAATAAAATCTCTTTACATTTACTTTCATTAAACACTGATAATGTGTTTGTCTTCTGTAAAGTTACTATTTTGGAGATGCATACTTTTTGGATAGCAATGATAGATAAGCATGAAGAGTTCTTATTAGGTGCCATCACCTGAAACATTAACTAAAGATCTGAAAAGGACTACGTACATACCTTGAGACCAAACCTCTTCATTTTCTTCAAAGTGATGACCAGTAGATGTTTTTACCTGAAAAATAAAAAGGAACATGAGTTTTGACTCTGATGTAGTTTTGTCATGAAAGGTACCAAACTTCTATAAAATAGAACAACTGCAAGACTTTTGTTCTCAAGCTTTCAAATGTGATCAGCTCTCTCATTTTATTTAAATAGATTGTCATGATTTTTATTGGAAATGTTATGATGAACACATTGTGAAAGCTATCATTTTCAAACCAGCTGTGGGTGCAAAAAGAAATGAGAGCAAAGATGTGTGAGTGCTGCTATTCCTACTAATTCAATTCCAACATGTTTGAGTGTAAGCTGCAAATTACTGGTTGCCTCTGGACTGAGTTTACATTTGAAAATGAAATCATCAATTGTAGGAAATCCCCTTTTGACTCATATTGGAATTCATATCATTCAACTATTGAAGGTCTTTTTTATATAAATTTGACAGCAATCACAAGTATAAATACCAAATAATAAACCAAACCTAATAAATTGTAATTAATTACATGGATGTACAGTAATTGGAATAAGACAATAAAAATGTAATCAAATAAAATTAATACAGATATCATTTTTGACCATATCAATTCAAACTTATGGAAAGTATATATATATATATATATATATATATATATATATTCTGTACATTTGATAAACTCCTAAATTCACATTCTTTGTTCTTCAGAATTTATAAGGAACATTTTCAGAAATTATCATTTTCCACTGAAATTTTGTCCCAGTTATCATTTGTCCGCCTGGTTTTCATTGGCATGCCCAAGTGGCTAATTTTGCGAAAACAAACCATTCACCCATCCATTCATCACTCACCCACGCATTTATTGTTCTTTCTGGTATCAAAATAATATTGCTCAAAACAAACTAAAACACGTCACATTTTAGTGACAGCGCACAGCGCTACTGACAATAACCCCCAATAAAAACAAAGGCTGCTGGCTGGACCACACTGGCATACTCTAAAACAGAGCGTAAACCTGTAAGAATGATATTAAATGTTCATTTATTATTTCATTACTCTTTTGTATTTATTTCCCATTCTGTATGTTTTCTGTATGTAAAACTACAGTTATTCTATATAAAATGTATTTTTGTTACTATTTTTGAGTTTTTGAAACGAATGAATTGGATTTACATTTATTATGGAAAATACTACTTCAGTTATCGTTTATTTTGGCTATCATGAAAACTGAGGTTCCACTGTACTTTATACATTAAGGTTAAACAGATGTGCAGTTTAAAAAAACATTTATTTCTGTAAATCTTTACTTTTTGAACTTGTAAATTTACAATATGTACATTGTGAATCCTAATATCTGTAATGACAATAATCGCAAACATTAAATGTTTCCAACAAATTGCATTTCTTATTAGTTATTATAGAGTTCCAGGTAATTACAATGTGAACAAAACAAATGTCTTATTGTTTTGTGTACAGATAACTTAAAACAAGTGTCAAATGAGCATGTACAGTCTCAGAGTCCTGGGGACGAGGCATTCATAAGATGTCCCACAGTGCATCACTGGGGGTGCATTCTGTAAGCAGTCACCAATACTTTGCTTTTTGTTTGTTTTAGTGGGGTTTCAAGGGGAGTCAATGAGTGACATCTACTCCCGGTTCAGCTATAGTATGTGCTTGTTTATTTTACTGCAATGTAGTGGAACTTTATCATTACATTTTTGTTTTGTGAGACTGTAAGAGGGCTCATTTTAAGAATGTGTGCAGGATGTGTAAAATACTTAAGTTACACAAGTAACACTTGGTCTTTCAATTGGTTTGCATGGTTTTTAACAAGTGAATCAGATTGCTGTTCAAGTAACTACTGCTGTTCTAGGAAATGTCAATGGTTTACTTGTTTGAAATAGTAATTCTGAGTAGTCTGTACTATATCAGAAGTATATTTAAAATAAATTAAGTGTTCTATACAGTTTTTAAGGCAATGCTGTGAATATCTCTTATTTTTTAAGACTGTGGGACACATACAGCTGCATATTTACATACATGAAACTTATTATATTTATTGCTGGTCAGTTCCATAGCAAATGACATTTACCTATGATCAATGTGATGAGCCAAAGTTTCATTTTGCTTTGTTTATAGATTTCCATATGTGCAGAATTCCAACAGACCGAGTGCCTAATGTTCCTCATAGATCATATGAGAACAGAAACCTAATTAAGTATCATGAAGCGCAGTAATGGTATGGAAAAATAGGAACCTAAGGAGGCGTTTATCTGGGGAAACAATGTGTGGATGTGTTGGCCCACACACTGGCTATTTGCACACACGTGGAGTGAAGTCAATGGCACCATTTGTCTTAAATGAGAAAGTGCAAGCAGCAGCTGAGTGGGTCTGCTCACGTGCTATTTGGCCACAAGGCAGCGTTACATGCATCGTGGAGTCACTAGGTTCGTAGCAATTACTCAAACATATGACAGGACTCATGACTCGCACACTCCACCGCATTTTACCAAGTGAAAATAAGCCTCGGCAGGGCCTGAATCCTATTAAAGTCAAACACTCAAAAAAACTCTGGCAGATGCATCACACTCTTCTCCAGAGTCTCTCAGGCTCATGGCTCTGAATAGACTAATGCTTTGGATCTTTTCCATGAAAAATTGAGAAATGGGCCTATCTAGACCTAATCCTGGATTGACAAGTGTGTTAATGGGTTCATGTTGACTGTTTCATGCCTTGTTATTTTTTGCTTTCTTTCTCTCTAAATGCAATTTATTGACTTTTTGTCTCTGAAGGAAAATTGAGAAAAACTGGAAACAGCCTATCTAACTTTCATAACAGTATAATGAGAGCAGATGGCCAACATAATGAATAGTTGGTTAACTACCAGAAGTTGATCTTAGTACCTTAGTACCAGAAGTTGATCTGTACTGGTTTGTTTATTGTTAAACCAGTTATTTTCAACTCATTTCAAGCAACTGAGCAAAATGTTTTCTGGCCAGGCACAGCATGTTACACCATCAGTTAATACTTGATTGCAGGTTACTGATTATTGGTAGATTATCAGCTTTTCAACCATCCCCTGCAGCAGCACATTGAGACTGTAATAAAAATACAGCCAACAAAACTGATATTTAAACAGGATACATGATGACAAAGACAGGACTTGAAAATGCTTCAGCCATGACGTCAACTTATAGTAACTTAAACCACATTGCAAAAGAGGACTTTCGAGGAATATGTCCAAGGCTCATTTTAACAGGACAAAGCACCTGCATGTGGTTGTCAGTCTCAGAGGAGATGGCTGTCTAAAGTGTAATTTGGTGTAAACAGTCTCTCTATACCACAGTGTACTTTTCCAGATGTAAACTTGTCAGTAAGAAGGACCCTCTCCTGCCTGATAAATAGCCAAATGTGAAATAAGTGGGCTTTTACACTGTACAGAAACAGAAAGCTCATAAATGTGAAACAATGCACTGTGATACTGCAGTGCAAAAATGTGCCAATGTGCATTGTGACAATACCTAGTAAAGACAGGCATTCTATTAATGATGCCTTCTAATACAGCTGCATTGGTTGAACACCAAAACTCACAAACAACCAGTACTAATAAACAACCTACTCCATTATATGTCTTTATACAGTATGTCATTATATATGTCCTTCTCCACACTCATAGTAAAAATAGTCTTTCTAAATATAATGCAGTTTTTTAAGTCACATTTTTTTCAGTTTCTAAACTTACCATAATCACAAAACAGTATTTACCAGCATCTCTATAAGAATCATTATAGTGGCATATATGATATCATCCTCACAGGAGAACATAGCAGTGTATGGTAGTATATTCTTTTGTATGTTGCGGTTTTAATTGAATCCATTAATAAACATCATCTTAAAGCCTTAATATGAATATTATTAAAGGATGATTTTATCTCCTTAGCAGTATGCAGTTATGTAGATAAACAGAACTACATTCTTATACAGTAAGTCAAGTTTTTTTTTACAATTCTACATTCCAAAAATGTCTGTCAAAATTAAAAACTACAAAATAAGCTTAATTTAATTAAATGAAATTTAATTACATGTTAATTAAATGAAAAAGTTTATAAATATGCACCTTTCCACTGACAAAAAAATATTAATCTTATCTGGACCTATAAGATCCATGTTGTACCTTTGGGGACAAAAGTCTACTGAACAATATTTACAGAATCATTAAAAAATTCTTTAAGATGTTGTTGTTATGATCTGAGGATCGTGAGTTTGAATCCCAATCATGCTGCTTGCCATAGCCAATCAGAGCCTGAGAGAGCAAAAATTGGCCATGCTCTCTCTGGGCATGTAAGATGGGACTCTCTCCCCAGCACTATTAAGTAATGTCTGCTGTCTCAGGCATCTATCAGGTGATCTATCAGAAGTGGGGATCCTGAGCTTTCTGCCGAGTGTGTTTGCCTGGCGGTGATGTATCGGCAGCATTTCAAAAAGAGGCGGAGCTTGACTTCACATGCATCGGAAGAGGCCTTTGTTAGTCTGCACCTTCCTAGAGTCAGGGCCATTACAAGTGATGGAGAGAGTCAACAAATGGATGGGTCGATTGGCTACCAAACACCTTGGGGAGAAAATCAGGTAAACATGAAAAAAGAACTATATAGAAACTGTTATGATAGAAGCCATTTCACAATGCAAGGCTAAGCATCTACATGATTATGATTAGTCTACATATCATTTTTCTTACTAAAGAACACTAGAAATGATTGCATTTGTTTGTAAATAGTAAGTAAGGCAACAATGCGAATTATTATTCTTCATTTCAATTTAGTTCAAAATATTGAGAGAAATCAAATCATCCAGTTAAATCCAGTTGAATGAAATTGTGCATAATTATACCTTTCAAACCTTTATTAATTAAAGGGCATTTGTTGAATGTGTATTAAGACTGATTTATGTAAATGGCCTCTGTTTTAGCAGAGGTTGCCTTGAATTGTGCCTCATTTGTAAAATAGTCCATGTTGAAACATTTCAGTGTTACTCCTATAGGTCAAACAGGCTGGTATATGTAAATGTTTTGGTTTCTGTGACATCACTAAAACAGGACATTTGAAATTAGTTTCCAAGTGTGGACGGGAAAGAATGACGAGTTGTATATATTACATCAAACTCATTTTAAAAAGCAAGGAAAATTAGATTTTGGTTGGTTTGGGCCTTTTAAGAACAATAGCTGATATTTTTTTTCACAGTCACTCACTCATTTGCATCCTTTTGTGCTGTGTTTATACCTTCCTCTAGCTGACAGATGTTTGGAAGGATTCAGATTGAGGAACCTGAGGTGAATAAGGAGAGCTCTTTGGTCAGCTTCTCTGGAAAAGGACCTGATACTGCTAACCCGACGCGAGGCAGAGATTTGCCTGGGAGAGGAGCCAAGAAAATGACTTTGTTTGACCCAGCTGCCAATCAATCTTGCTGTGCAGTGCCAGACTAAACACGACCACTATTTTAGCGGGACTTGTTGGCGGCAGCTGCTGGATGTGAAGCTGTGGGTAGAAGCAATGAGGGGAAAAAGTAGGGGTCCGTTTAGGGGAGAACTAGAACGTGCACAGCAAACATGTAACCTGCATTAGGCCTCACACACAGCTCAAATATAACTTTTTTTTAGTAGTCTGTACAAAATGGGCAGGTCTGAGAGATTTGAGGAAGTCTGAAAGAGGGAGATTTGGCTCCAGACTGATTAAATGCAATTAGCACAACATGGAATAATTTATAGGTGGTGTCCACCCTTAGGTACTTAGGTACTGCTACATTCAGCATTACTCAGAGTTAAATATAACTGCCTTGTGTGAGAATGTCTTGGGACAATATGTAATGTACAACATTTTTCAACAATAAAATGCATTTCAACAATTATACTGCATTGCTCCATGTCAAAAACTAAACACATAAATAAAAAATCTGTTTTTATTTTTATGCATAATTTAAGCATAGCAGCTACCCTTTATATTCTGTAAACATTTCATGACAGGTGAACCAACAGAAAATTGGTCATAAAACAGATGTCAATGATTATCAAAAAAGGAGTGACTGCATGGGCGTGTCAAAGGCCAGAGTGAGAAGGAAGTATCTGACCGAAGTAACGTAACTTGTGGGATTTAACGTGCATCAGTAACTCTTTTTGAGTTGATCTTGAGTTTTTCTCAATGACTACGTGCAATTTAGGGTGTTCAATGCAATGAAGCCAGTCTATGAAGGAAGAG